>VYZV01008991.1:198830-210145 GCA_013401275.1 Pandion haliaetus
AAAATCAGTACCTTTGACTTCTCTTCATTCTCCCTATAGAACTCTGCTATCTGTTCTTCTTTCTCCTCAATGACATCCTTTAGAGTATCCACTTGGTAAACTAAGTTGTTTTTCTCATTGTCTAGTTGAGCATTGGACACCATAGCTTTCTTGTACTTCTCTTCAACTTCAGCTAGTGAATCCTATAGTTAATAGAAAGGCCTACATCAGTCTAATTTTTTGATGCATTGTTATAATGTTACAATACCACCATGACACTGAAGACTGCTGTTATACAGAAAAAATTATGCAACCATTTTTGTTTCTGAATTATATTTGTGTCTTCCCTTATACAGATAAGTCACAGTTCAATAATTTCCATTATTCAGGTTAGGTCATATAAAGCACTGAAAGTTATCATTACAAAAGTATGAAAATTACAAGATAATACTCCACTTGCATTTTCTGCTCTGCCACCTTCACAACTCACAGGGATAAAGTAGTAATATCACAGGTTTATTATATTTTTCAGAGCATGCACGAGAAAACACTTCAGAATGAGGCAACAAATCTGACAGAAAACTCAAATGACTAAAAAAGATCACAGAAATATCTCTAAGAGTAGCTTTAACTTAATGCTTATTATTTAATTAGTGCTCTGTTACCTCAGATTCAAAGGTAGTCACATTTTTTCCAGTAATAATGATTCTCTGTTTAAGCAGACTTGTTGTCTATTTCTAAGATTTTAAAAAAAAAAAAAACCAAAAGAACCCACCATGTAAAGATTCACATGCTTGATTCTCTACCTGAAGGTGCACATATGCCCCGCTATATGCCCTCTTATGCAACTCTCCCACATTTACCAAAATGATTTTATCCTATTATTTTTTTTTTCTCAGTATTGTAACAGATGTCAACTCTTCAAATACTAGAACAACTATCACGCCAGGCACTTTTAAACATGCAATGATTTCAATATACATGCTTTTAAAAATACATAAATTGAGTTTCACAGAGTCCTAATTTTAGAATTGAAAAAGAATTATTAAGCCATTCCCTTTCCATAGTAGATCTGTGCCCTGCTACAAATCCCCTAATATTTAATGTCATCTGTTCTTTGAAGGCATGAGTAGCACAACCTCCATTTTTAATTATTTGTATTGTGACAGTAGAAGTACTAGCACAGGAGGGGCACCAGGCTTGGCTTTTCCAGAAAACGGAACAGCAGGACTAAGGACTAAGATATTAGGGGAGAAGGTGGTAACAATCTAAGTTTCCTAAGAAAACGCTGAAGAGTGCTATCTGTTATACAGTAAAATTACACAACTTTTTTTTCTGAATTATGTTTGTGTATTCTCTTTAGATATACCAAGTCACAGTTCAATATTCCATTATAAGAAAACCAAAAAAAAGTCCAACCCCGGAATGCTACCTCCATGTTATAAATCTCCATTTTGAAAAAGATGTCCTTAAAAGTACATGTTTTACCTTTTATAATTTTATAATCACATGTATTTATACCTTTCCGTTCCATTCACTGAATTCTGGAATTTTGTGCTGGAGAAACACAGTATTTTAGAGACCCCAGAAAAAATAACTTAAGACATATCCTGATAGACTACAGATCAGAAGAGACAAGACAGCATAAGTAGTGAAAAATATAAGGAATGTACCATTATCATCTGGAAATAGTAAATAGCAAACAGCAAAGAAGATTCAGGATAAGAGAGAAGAAAATAATTTAAAAAAATAAAGAATACATGTAAGTGCATTCAAGTAATTCTTAAGATTAAAACCACAGAAAACATTTTTTGTGATGGTGCAACCACAACAAATGTTGTAAAGATAGGTAAAACAAAACAGAGACAGCAAGCCTTCCAAAGACTTTCAAAGAATAATCCAATTTAGAGAAAAAAAAAGGAAAATACTAGGATTAAAATGAATGCCTATAGTCCTTTTATGGGGAGACGCAAAATTTACCAAAAAGTACAACCAGGAAAAAATTTCAGTTTGATTGTTTCTGTGAGTGTGGTAAGTGGAGTCACATAGTCATTTAGGTTGGCAAAGATCTCTGGATGCCATCTGGTCCAATCTCCTAATTAAACAGGGCCAACCAAGATCAGGCTGCTCGCAGCTCATCCGCAGTTCATTTTAACTATCTCCAGGGATGTAGACTGCAGAACCTGGCTGGACGACCTGTTCCAGTGTTTGGCTGCCTTCCTTGTGAAAGTCTTCTTCTTGAGGTCTAACTGGAATTTCTGCCTTTACAATGCAACTTTTGTCTGATGCGTCTTGCCCTGTCACTGTGCACCTCTGAAAGGACTCTGCCCTGTATTCCCTACAGCCTCCTACCAGGCAGCTGAAAACAGCAATGATACTGCTGCCCACCCCCTCAAGACTTATCAAATCCAGTTCTCTCAGCCTCTTACTATATGGCATGTGCTTCAGGACTCCAGCCTTAAAGAGGAGACTACGTTGGAGCTTAAAAGATTGGATTACAATGTCATTAATCAGCAAGTTAATGGGGGAAAAAATCTGCAGTTATGGAACAGGAGTAAATTGATTTTGAGACAGAGGAGAGAGAATTGCTTCTGAGAAAGAAACCAAGCTATGCCTAAGAGTCTCTGACCAGTTAAAAAAGCTGGAACATTGCTAAGACTTCTTTGGAACTGTTCCTTCTTTTTAAGTATTACACATGTTCTCTATGGTTCAAGAATTCCATGAGTTTCAGTAATCTTCCACTTTGGCGAGAAGTAATATGGATTTGGAAGAATTTCTGAAACACCTGAATGAGGCAGTGGGATGCCTAAAGATGAAGCAGTGGGAACAGACTGGAATGAAAATGGGTAATAAGGCTCTGCACATAATGTAAAGCTATGAAGAAATACCACCCACAATTCTATCAGTAAAGCCAAAGGGCTATGCAAATTAGCCTACTTGGCTAGAACAAGGTGATTAAACCCAGCAGACATCAAGAGAGTACTCTGAAACTGCATAAAAGAAAAATTTTGAGGCAAGGAAAAAGATTCCTTTCTAGTTGATATAAGAGAATATAGAAAGAATCAACAAAACTGAATCAAACAGACATGAAAAGATTTGAAGGCCTAACTAAACCAGAACTATCCACAACAGAGTTTATTCCGCTGACACCCAGCAGTTTTGTAGCCAGGTAAAAACCACACTCTTAGCAGCACGAGAGATGGGCAACCACAGAGACAGGAAGGTAGTGTGATTACAAATCGCTGGTACTCAACCACTGAAAAACACACTTAAAAGAAGTGTAAAAGCAGTTATCCTACTTATCTTCTAACATACACAAGACAAAACCACTAAAGCAGAAGTTGAAAAAAAGGCAATACCTTCCTAATTAGAAAGTAGGGTTCCCGAAAGAATCAATATGTTCCTAAGTTGATTTACCTTCCATAACATTAACAATAGCATAAAATGCAATTCAATTTTGTAAGCCAAGCATAGATCAAGATCTTACTGTCTATTGCACACCTGTGCTCTTTGGTAACTGTAACGTATTACATTAAATAATAGTGCATTAGTAATGATTCAGAACAGTAGTCATGAGATGCTGGCAATCATGCAAAACAGAGTTAGATCCATTCTGAAAATATGAAGCAATCTCATCTTATTCAAACTTAGTACAATCACAGCTATGTCTAATAATCTTGTAATCCACTACTCTCTGAAGTCCTTTTAATATGCTTATGGCAATATGATTAAAACAAGACATACTTCATCTGAGCACATGGCTATCTGATTAAAAGTTACTTAACCTCTAAAGAGGAAATAATTTTTGCTACACTGAACAGCAAAAATTCAATATTTTCTCTTTACTATACCATCTAATATGTCGTTTCATCAAGGAAATCAAGCAGCATTCATTAAATTCAGTCTCTATATGGATATAAAACAAACTTGGAAAGTTGTCTTTACTTTTATATGGAACCATTCACAATTAGATAACAGGAAAGAAAACAGAACAAATACCCTGAAAAAGATTTGTAAGCCACATCATTCATTGTATTCAGTTTCCCTTCAACACAAAAGAGGGGAAAATATTCATAATTTAAATTAACTGCAAACTGTTAAGAAAAGCATACATACTAATTTAAACAAGTCACAATACAGACAAATCTCATTGACCTAATGCTGAAAACACCAACCTATAATTTAGACAAAGATAATGAGAATGTAAACCATAAGCATAAAAAAAAAAATTCTTTATTAATGGCAAAGGATTAAAACAAAATTCATCTTCTCCTGTAAACAATATGCCTGCCCAAATTTATTTCAGCACATCTTTCAAAATTATTACTTTAGTTTTGCTTTGTAACATGTAGTACTTACTAAAACTTGGAAGACTAATTCTTAAGTTCTTTGTCCTAACTATATCCCATTTCTTTCTTCACCATTCAATAGATACTAATTATTTTGAATATCCATTTATTTGCTAACAAAACTCTAAAAAATATAAATTGAACCTCTTATTAACACAAAACACCTGCTAAAAATATGAAAGTTTAATACTGTTTTAACATAAGCCAAATAATGAACGTACACTATCTCATGTACATTTAAATCATACCTTAATTTACTCACATGACAAATTTAAGCTGATGCGCTCTCTCTATGCATTAAAAGTTAGATACATGCTTTAAAGAAATTCAAAAACTTGTTAGTAAAGCCTTATATAGTTAGTTGAACCAGCAATATCTCCATTACCCAAAAATACCCATACAGAACGCATGCTTGGGAGGAGCCCTGATACCTTTAGTTCTTTAAGTCCCTGCATGTATCTCCCTTCTACATCGTGTATCTGGTCCTTAAGATCATAGATATCCTGCAGGACATAGGAATGAACCATTGCATAAGTAGCATGGGGAAATAATTTATAGCTGAAAAAGCACTAAAAGGTTTACACGCATTTCTGTCAAATGCCAAAGCCTGCAATAATTCATAGAAATTATAATTAATTCAAACAACTTGATGGAGATTAAGATTTTGTTTATATCCATGAATCGAAAGCATCTCTAGTAGGACAGAATTGTCCCAAATTTGCCATAAGAAAGTCTTATTTTAACATAAGCTAAACTGTTAGCACCATAAATATTTATGAACCCAACAAATACAATTTCCAGGATAAATACAGAAATCTTCCATGATTGAAAATTACATCCCTGTAACTTTTTCCTACTATTAAGAAACCAGAAGTTCTGTAGCAAAGAAAAATTCCTCCTAACCACAAATACAATTTTAAACTAGCTCCAAATTATCTGAAAATGCAGTTTACCCGTAATTCACTGAGGGATGCATCAGGATCCACCAAACTGCTCGTGTCTCCACTTCCTCTCCTAGATGAATTGCCACTCAGAGGAGTTGCACTTACTGAATTGCGAGATGATGGCTTAAAAAGGCAAAAACTTGGTATCAGGAATCATTCATTACTCTCTATAAATTTCTTCACAGACATTGAACACTTTTCTCTCTTCTTTTTACTATTTCTTAACATTAGCTTATAGACAATATTTTCTATTGATTATTTTCCAGCACTTATGTTTCTTCTTGGTGAAATGTTGGTTTCTCTTTGATGACTTATCAGTTTTCATAACATTCCAGTTTTGAGTCATCTGTTCAGAAGACTCTCATAAGGAGGCTGTTCGTGCTGAGAAACTGGAGAAGTTTAAAATATTTCTAAAAATTTTGATTTCTGCCACCCAAGATTCAGAAGAAAGTCTCCAGTGGAATCTAGCATATGAATTTTTATAACCCCAGCCTCTGAAAATTCAACCTTTCCTGCTAAATATTTACGACAGAAAATAAATTATATACAAAACTAATACTTGTTAAAAATAAACTAAAGAATAAAATTATTTCCTCAGGAAATAAAAGACACAAAGCATTAATTTTGGAGATTAAAAATATGTTTAAAAATATCTCTTTGCAAGCTCTTAAAAATGACAAATACAATATACTAGAACCACACAGCATCATACTTTTTGAACTATTTTAATACTTGCAAATTTGTGGATGAACACTGACTTTCAATAATTTTAAAATTAAAAACTCGTACCCTTGAAAATATTTCTGAATGTGATTTTTCACTCTTTTCTTCCAGCTGAAAGAGAAAAGGGAAAGTGATCACAATACATATTTTGCAATGAGGGACTACTGAGAATCACCATCTTCCCTTCAAAGATATTGAGAAATATTTAAGAATGGAAAATGAAACAATGAATTAAAAAACCCCAACCAATGAAATTCCAGAAGTTAGCATAGATCAAGACAGGAAAAAAATACTGAGCCTGAAAAAGTACTTTTACCTCAATTGCAAAATAAATGAATGCTTGTAAAGAAAAAGCCAGAAACATTTTTTTAAAGTTTTTTAAGTCATTACCAATATAAAAGTACTGAACAACAAAACATATTTCACTATTTTAAATTTCAACACAGTAGTGACTACAACACTTGGTGGCATAACAAACACAAACTTCATGCAAGTGCACTTCAGACAATCAGTGACACCAGTGTGAATGTCCTAGTTATTAGAAAACACATTTGTTCCTTCAATGGCTTCGGTGAAACCTGCAATTACATCAGGACAAAACCAATTCAGGTAAAAGCCCATAACTAAAGTGTACTAGTTAATAGCAACCTAAAAAATAATTTCAATTCATATTTTATGTATTGAAGCCTAAGCAAAAAACTTACCACACCCCTCCTCCTTGTTTAGGAAACTCTGATATTGCAAAATTATACTGTAGATTTCCATATTTTCTACATTTCTATGAATCAAAATAGGTGGAATTAAATTAAGACCTTAACATGTTGCCATATTTTCAAAACCAAGTGTGATATACTGAGTATGGTATCCCAAATATTTTGCTTCTCTGAGAACACCTGTTCTTCTCCCAGCCAGGGAGAAGAGATTTGGAAGTCTTTTACAATCACAGTAGAAACAAATGTTACTTTGAGATCTTTCTTTTTCCTTCTATTGTGGTTTCTATAGAAGCAACATTGTATTTCCATGGCAAATTCACCATCTCCAACGACATACCAAAATTCTAAATTGCAAGTATTTGTCACCACTGTGATAATAAAATGATGTGAAGAATCCAATTGATCTGAAGTATCCATTTAGAATAACTTAAATAAAATATAAATTTGGAATCTAGTAATACATAGAAATGATGATGGTAATAAAAGCAACTGAGAAGGTAGCATAATTGCCAGTCTCAGCCTCCACATTTTCTTTTAGCAGAGCATTCATTTCAGAACAGCAGGTTTATTAGAGAGAAGAAAAAAAAAAGGTAAAATTTAAACTGGAGAAATGATTGGTCCTTCATGTTTCGAGCATGTACAGACGATAAAATACCATGCATTATTACGATACAAGTTACATAGCACTGTAACAGTATCAAATCATGTAAATGCAGAATCACAGAAAGTGGATGTAGGCGTTCTCTAGCAGTGACTTGGTTCAGCCTCCCATCCAGAGCAGAACTGCTGCCAACAGTCCAGGTCAGCTGGGGTTTTATCTAGCTAAGTCTCACCAGCTCCTGAGGATGGAGGTTCTCTAGCCTTGCTGTAACCTGTCAGAGCGCAACACTGACCTCCTTGTAGAACTTCTTGCAGTGTCTAGCCTGGACCTCCTCAGCTGCAGCGTGAGGCTGCTGCCCCTTGTTGCACTGCTTGGCATGGTTATGAAGAGTTTGGCTGTTACCTAATCAAGCAGTTGCAGGCTGCTGATTACCACGTAGCATCGCCTTTGCCCAAATAAATAAGCCCAGTTCTCTCAACCTCTCCTCCTACTGCATGTGCTAACCCTGATTGTTATTTCAAAGACATGCCCAAGAACAGAAATTCCCCTTTTTTTTTTTTTCCACTATTAAACACGAAAGTTTTGACTGTGAGTAACAAGAATTTCTAGAACTTATAGCAGCAATAAAGAGAAGGCAGCTAGGTTTGGTGTATAGAGGGATGCACAGGAAAACCATCATGATAATTTTCCTGTAACACACTCTATTGACTTGGGACTCAGTACAAGAATGTAGCCAACAACGAGTGCTCCAGTCATGGATCCTGACAAATTCTCATCTAGAATGAATGAACACAAAAATGCACCAGCAAGGGCACAGTTGTAAGTATTTATTTTTGTCACTAAACCAAGTAGTAGTATTCAAAAAAATACACTAAAACCCCAGACTTTGTTAATTTCCATAAGAAAATATAAAATGTTGAGCTTGTTATTAAGAGACGTGTAAGCTTATCACACAAAAAATGTGAAGTGTTGTCACATGCTTCTAGCAACAGGCAAAATCCCCCTTAAAGTAAATAAAGCAGCATGCTTTTTAAAAATTCAGACTCCAGACATTTTTGTATAAAAAACGGCCCCAACCCCTCAACAAACCTATTTGCCATTAAATAACTTTGAATGCTTTTAAAGTATTTACTCTTTCAGAGTATGAAAAGAAAATCCATGGTTAGTAAGTTTGCTGTATTCACCACAGTATAGTAACAAGCATAACACTCACACTATTCAAACCTTGGACATCATCTGCATCGGAAACAATGCTTCCCCTGCGGTTGGAACGACTAAAATAGTCAGCAGCAGTTTCACTTTGATCAGAAAAATCAGAGGGCTTCAAAAGATAAGAAGGGTGAAAGAGAACTGAAGATGATACCACAGAATGAACAAAAGCTTATTAAAAAAAAAAACCAAACCCAAACAAACAGGAAATCTGAACTTAAATCTCCATTATTGCAATTTATTCTTGCTTTTCTAACAGTTTAACAGCTGCAAAAACTTAATTACTCTTCTAGATTTTTGCTATTTTAAGTATGTCTACATGAATAAAACGTGTGCCACACTGATATGAATATTTAGCCAGCATATGCATTGTTTTTAAACACTCCCTTCACATGTTTATTATTCTTATAGTTTACAGTATCTAAAATGAAATAAATGTTCATTGCTTTTAATTTTGCTCATTTGGAGTAATACAAAAAAATATAATCAGAGATACAAAAGGGTTTAGTACTAATATAGTGCCAAACACAAGCTATAAAAATTACCTTGTTTTAAAAGAAGGTTTGTAGATCATAAATACAGATTATATAACGAGAAGTTAATAAATAAAAGTTGTTATTGTCTTTTCTTCATATCAACACAATCCCAACACTACTAATTATGAATATGATCTAGGCTGCTTCTCATTGACAATTTTAAGAGGCCTTACAATAGAAGACAATCTTATTTCCCAAATCTGTACGTCAGGCATCTGAAAAATGCTAATGCTACACATCACTGGTAAAAAAAGCAAAATATATCTAACCATGTTACAGTAATTACAACTGCCATGGGAATTCAAGTGAAATATTTAACTGAGAAAACATTATGCATGTTAAGCCTAGTATTTAATGAGAAGAGTAAGTTTATCACAAGTGTTGTGTTGATAACATTCTACTTCAAAAGGCAGAAAATTACTATGAACTTTATATTTTGTTTTAAAAGTTATTATATGAGAGAAAAATCTTTAAATGAACACTTTGAAAAGATACTGTCTTTATCCAATTTTCACAATTTAAAAAGCAATTCTTAATTTCGTTGTATTTGATGTACGTGAGTGATGTAGCCTCATCTTACTCCAATTAAAAGATAGTGAGATGTCTTTTATGCAAAAGTGACCAGTTACATATAAAACAGTTTGCTGATGAACACCTGTCTCAGATTATGCATGTTTAGGACTACGGAGTTTGCATTTTTTGTCACTGCTAGGTGATGTTCTATTTCTCTGACAAAGAATTTTCCAGCTATATCTACATTTAAAATATCACCTTTATTTTTTTTAAATAACAAATAAATTTTCGGTCAGAAATTTGGCTAAGCGTTCTCATTTCACTTGCATTTGACAAAGTATAAAGATGCTGAACAGAATTCTGCTTATATGTATTATGCTTTCAGCAAAAGAACAAGTCAAGGGCTACGAACATCATCTATGACAACACTGAGCTCTTTTTCATTCAAAACCAACTTATCTTCGCTGTTGAAAAGTCCATACAAACCTCACTGTCCCTCCTTCTATACCTTTTGTACTTCTAATATCTTTCTCAACATGTTTATCAAAACCAATACAGTTTAAGATGGAGATGCACCATACAGTTTTCCACCAGTGTTTTCTACTGCATTTCCATCTTCTCTCCTACTTTCTCTTTTGATTTCCAGTGAGTACTGAGCTAACTTCCAATGCACTACCCGGAGTGAAACTAAAATATTAACCATAGAAACGGTAGAAATTTATGAATAAGATTTTTACTTCATCTGCTTTTCAAAATTTTTGCATGAAACAAATACTTTGAACTCTATTGACCATTCACTAGTGTGAATAATAGTACCTTGGCATTATTGGTATCACATATCTCTGTCAGATCTCAGTATGTATCTATTCCTATATACATATAAAGTATATATTTTTAAGAAATTAATTTTAAGAGAGATTAGGAGACAAGTAATATTTACACAGTTCAAGAGACTTTACAGATGGATGTTAATACCTCTTTAGTTTTGGAAATTCATAAAGCAACAGCAAAATTCCCTTTTTCCTACACCCTCAATGTTCACTCTGACATCTGTTGTAGCTAAAAACATCCAGTTTCTGACAAATCTGGTTTTGTTTAGTCGCTATAACATCGTTAAGAATACGTGAAAAATGAAAAGAGGAACTAACATTTCAATTTAACCCTTACCAGAACACTGATCTACTTTTTTTTTCTAGCATGACAAATGAGCAGCTGTACCAATGAAACAGAGACAGTTGTTCTGAGGCAGAAACAGAGCAGAACTATTTAAAAATCACTTTGCAGCATGAAAAGCCATCTTTGGAATGACACTTTTAACACAATACAAATCCAGGAATTAATTTCTCTGTCTTGAATACCAGTCACCATAAAAATGGGCCAGCTGCTTCTTACTACACGATATAACAAAGTTTCCATTAGTCCCTATTCCCAAAAAGAAAAGACTTTTTCACATGTATTGTAGTAAGTTTCATGCGCCTGCCCCAACTATGACATCAAGGGGAAACCCCAACCACGTACTGTACTCCAGTTTTCAATTGCTTCCAAGTATATACATTACAAACATTCGAAAGATGTTTAGAAAAACAAATTCATTATTGCTTCTGCACTTTACTGTCTTACTGCTAAAACTTTACATCTTGCTAAGAATCGTATCTCTGACAAATTACTTTTTTTTTGACATGGAATTGAAAAATTGAGTCAGTGCGTTGGTCAGTAAAATGATCCCCAGTGTAAATACTCGTATTTGT
>VYZV01008997.1:0-40085 GCA_013401275.1 Pandion haliaetus
GAACATTTCCTTCCAGGGTTTTTCTCCTCATTTTTAATGCAGCATCTGCAGATTGTTCATCTCCCTTCTTGTTTTCAACTTTTTTGTCTGCTTATCTATATTGTTTAATAATTTTAAAGTTTATTTTCTTGGATTAGTGTATCCATGAAGCAAGTCATCCTTCTGTATGTCTCTCCTTCCATTATTAAGCAGTAAAACCTCAGTCAAGTTTTTAATAAAATTCTCCTTCTGCTTGTCTTTTTCTTTTTGATGATATCTGCCAGATCTCTTTATATCCCTTTTCCCCGAACTCCCCACAAGTTAGGACTTCTGTTTTATCTACATTTTCATACTTCCCAATTATATTTACCAGATTTAAAATCTATCTTTACATGTCCCAGAAAGCTCATCATATTTTCTTCCAGATTATTCTTTCTATTTGATCCTTCCCACTCTTCCGTTATCTCCATATAGTGTCAACATCTTTTGGACAGCCTGTAAAGGGATTACTCATTTTCATGACATTGTTATTTCTACTTACTTAAAAGTACAAGCTTACCACATGTTAATTGTGCAATCCTCCCCCCTTCAGTTTTAGTCATCTCTTTCTTCTTTCTTGGGCCTCTGCATAAAGTTATTTCCTCTTTACATTTTACATGTTCTCCTGACTAATTTTTTCAGCTAAAAAATTCAGACACTACCAGTAAATAAAAGTAACAAGACATGTTTCATGTCTGTTCAGGAAAAAAAAGTTCAACCTTAGTCCAGTACTGTATCCAGATATAAATTATTCTAGTGAGGTGAACAGGGTGAAGAGACTATTTTGAAAAGAAATAGTGACTGCAAACATCCTGGCCCCAATAAAGAAGACAAAGGTGTAAATCTAAGCACAATTCAACTAAAATGCATGAGAAAACCTACACAATTTATACTTGATCATCAATAACATCTGAGCATCTGTAGGAAAATTTCCAGAAGTTTACCACTTACTTTCAGAGTGCCAGTCTTTAGTTATAAGCAGTTAAAAAAAAAAGTAAATAAAAAGTAAAAAAGCAAAATCCCTCAATTGACACAAAGACAACAGGGGACAAAGTAGTGGCATCCAAAAATCTAAGTCCCTACCATTGTATAAAAACATCACACTTGCTCCAATTTTAGAAAAATGAAAAGGTATTTGAACTGTAAAGAATCCAATGAAAAGAAAAACTGGGAATAATTTCACGTCTGACCATGGCAGTATTGGTAAAGTAGTCAATAAAATACAGACTACAAAACTCAATATAATTTGTTACTGGTTTTGTGATAATTAGGAATACTGAAACAGAANATAGTGTTTCTGTTCATGATATTTGGTGTGCTCATTAAATATCTGTAACAGCACAGTCCTTCCCAAGAATAGTATCTTGCAAAGGAAGAGTAGGGTTTTTAAAGCTGAAGTCTAAAAGTGAAACTATAATACTACTCCTAATTAATGTCTAAATATTAAGCCATTTAATACATTACAAATACGAAATTTGTTGCTTGATTGTGGGAAAAAAAAAGTGGTGGGATAGATTTATTTAGAGACAACTTAAATGTGTAAGAAGTACAAAATGTAAGATCTGTAGTTTGCAGCCCAACTAGAGCACTTAAGCAAGAATGGAGAAAGGAGACCTGCATTTTAAGAACATAGTTGGCAATGAGATACAAATTTCCCAAGGTTTCAAGGGAATCAACTGGGAGCAGAGTGAAGGAACCTGCAGAAACTAGTTATCATATACAAGAGTGCTCACATACTGAAAGAGCTTGCCTACCTGTAATACCAAATCAAAAGCAGTTTCAGGACATAAAACATTACTGGCATACAAGTCCTTATAGCTCTGAATATTACTACCATACTTTGAATTTCCCTTGAATTAGGGCCTGACACCCAGTGGCTGCTTTTGAAAATTCAAAGCTTTATTTAGTTTAGATAATGTTCAGATATATTTTTAAGGCATCCCCAACACTGGGGTAAAACTGCCAAGTATACTAGTAAGTACATCATCTGGGCTCTCTACCATATGGAAATATGGATCAAATCTAAATGGATAGCTGACATTCTCCAGATGCTTTTGGAGTCAGTCCTGAATGGTAACTAACTATTCCTGATTATGATGTTGAATAGAATGGACAGAAGTAAATCAGAAAGAGCAAAAAGTTATAGCACCAACCCTAGCACTAGTAGAAAAGATAAATAGTTCAGAACTGTGAATATTCTCAGGAGCTGCAGAGTACTACATACCTATATTTTTTTTGACATTCAATGGGAATTTTCCAGTTTAACAACCTGGCAATTACTTTAGACCTTTGTAGGCTTTACTTAAGCTACTACACACTTGGACCCAAAACAGTACTCTTCTCTCTTTCTGCTGAAGCCAATTTCTATTCAAAGCAACAGTATAAACCAGAAAACAGTTTCCAAATACCAGATTAGAAGAAAATGATCCGCAGTAATTATTACTAGAATTGACTTTAGTGCAGCTCAAGATAATTAATTGCTATCAGTTTGAGTTGTTTTTGAAGAGCTGAAAGTAGCTAGAAAAACAGTATGATGCATTTATTATGAACAGAAAGAACATACTCATCACCCTCCAGTCTTTACAGGGGACTGTTTTGCCAAGTCTCTTTCTATGGCTCTAAAGTGGACATGAAAAGTAGAGAACAACCCTTTATCTGCTAATACCATATCTTGATTGAAAAATATGCAAGTCACAATAACTGTAGGTGGATGGTGTAGACTTTTTTCTACAGACAGATAATGCCTATGGGCATCATGAGAAGCTGGCATTTAAATCTAAATCCTAAATCCTATGACATATGTTTTTATTTTGAGTTTTCCCCCTCCTTGATTCAAAGCACTGGCAACAGAAATTGCATCAACAGATTTTTGGCATAGCCATGACAGATCCCAGATTACAATGAAAAAAAAATCCCCCAAAAACTATGTGTGACACTTTGTCTTTGAGATCAGCGAAAGTCCAGTGTATCAAAACATGACATATCAGACCTTCAATATTACTGAATTGAATAAGTAAAAACGCCCAAGTGTTGACATGCCAACTAAGACTGCAGTCCATGGATTTAAGGCTCAGAGAGATCATTATATCACCTGATTTGTAATCACTACAATGACTCGTAACTGGTAACTCATGGACCCCATTCACTGAGGATTCAAAAAACTGGAGCTGAAGGATATGTGCAACACTCCTGTTTCTCAGAGGTACAATCAGATATTAAGTAAGTGTTAGGCATGGGAACGCTGGAAGAGAAACTGCAGGGAGGATGGAAGCAAAGTAATTTAACATACTTTCACTAACGTTAGCATCTCAAGTCAGCTTATAGTACAAACACACAAAGCCATATTTTAGGTTGCCATGGTAACAAGCACCAGATTAGAAAATTTTCACCAGATTTAGTTTTTTGTTTGAAAGAATAAAAAATAAAAGTCATGACTGTCACGAATTCCATGGTGTATTCTCTACATCACGTAAAGAGAAAGCCAGATCAGAAAACACATTTAAAGTATGGGCTGTGTGTATGTATAACCCATACCTTTAACCCAAAGTAGTTAGCCTGACCCATAAAAAAAGAGTTGTTTAGTTTCACAAACAAACTGCTATTGTATCACAAGCATAGAAAAGGGAGAGATGAGCACGTAGGGGCCACTTTCAGTGCTCACACATCAACTGGAAAACCTTCTTAGAGCTGTAAAGAAAGCAGACTAGGACAAAAGGCGTATCTGAGAAAATCAGTGTTCTGCATATAGACAGCTCCTTCCATTAGCTGAAATGATGGCTTTTATCAGCAGCAAACTGCTGACTATGAGCATCTCAGTAAAAGAAAAAAAGAGAAGGCACCGAGGCCCATGGCCTCTGCTGAGCCTACAGTTGTTTCACGGCTGCATTTCTCAACGATCACACGATCAGCTCAGGAGCCAAACACCAGGTATGCTTCCAGGGTCACAACACTAAAACCAGAAAGATGTGAAGAACAGTATTTTCACACTACCTGAACTTACAGATTTACAATGCCAAGAAAAAAAATAGTCATCCTGGTTAAGTTTTAGCTGTTTTAGAATATACAAAATAAATTCTTAAGCCTTTCTAAGACTCTCTAGGCAATTTTGAACCCTTTTGTGATCCCATCAGGAGCTGCAACATCACCTAAGTGTGTTTGCACTGGCCAGCCAATGTGTCAATGCCCACAGAATCTAAAACCGTTCAGAAATTTTTCTTTGTGAAAAAATACCCAAAACAAAAGCCCCAAATTCACCTATTTTTGCCTTTTTTATTCACATCAAGCAACTCAAAATTCGTGGAACATCCCATTTCCTAATCAGGATTGAAAATAGCAATGTTGACACTCATGCAGTATTTTAATCTCAAGTTTTAAGCTTGGAGCTTATAAAAGTGCTGTAATAACACTTTTATCAATTGTCCAGCTTGAAATTCATGTGATTGTCAGTTCTGGACATGTTTTTGTCTTCTTTCATATATTTTAAAAGGGAAGCACTACCATGCAAGGGCAGATAAAAGAAATAGAAGTTGTGAAAGAAACACAGGTTGACTAGAGGACAGGTAATCATATTTACAAATAATACTGATAATTATATTTTAAGAGTGCTGACTAACACATAGTTAGGTACCTCTCATTTATTTGCATGTTTCAGTGCTACTTTACATCTAGTAAGGGTAAGAAACTTAAGTAAGCACACAGACAAGTTAAATAGATACACAAATGAATATCCGCACTATAGCAAGATCAGTTCAGGGGTGTAAGAAGTAGGCGATCAAGCATAATTATATTTTCAGCATACCTAATGAAGTGTCTATCATGATAAAAGGATATAAAAAAAACCCTTTACCTTGACAAAAATGAATCCTGCAAAATGATCATTAGTAGTAAAAAACTAACTAAAGTAGTAAAAATCTCTTCTAAGCAACTCTAGACTTAAGGCAAAAGTACAATACTGAAAACTTACTTTCAATACTGCATTATTAAATCTTTAAAAAACCCCAGTAATTACGTAATATAAGCAATAGTAGTATCTGTTGTACCTGAAAGTACTTTCCTGATATAGAAAGTAATTCTAGAAATAGCTGAGTGGCTCCTTCTTCTTCTACCATAACTCCATTTGCAATCACAGGCTTAAATTTCAAGAATTCATTTTCTATGCTCTGTCATGAAATACTAGCCTACTGAAGCTAAAACTTCAGTCTGAGCATTATTATCAAAGGAACTGGGATAACTTAAATTCAAAAAGGTAAAAGATGAAACATGAAGTTTAAGGTACCCGTAATTCAAACTCAGGCTGGAATTTGACAGCTTAAGTATGATCTTTTCTTGCTGTCCATCTGTCAGAGAACTTGCACCTAAGTTCCTTTGCAAACTGTGTCAGGTGACTAACCTTTGGTAGCAGAGATGGCAAAATGCAAGCCAGGTTTGTGTTGATGCTGTAGAGTTAATAGGAAAAGCACTTGAAGAAAAAAGATGTATTTTATCACAAGGGCAAGCAGATGCAACTTTGCGTACATACAAGGACTAGATCTGTTGAGTAAGGTGACATTTTTTACATAGTCACTTTTGAAAGTAGAACTACGTTTTAAGGGCTTTTGCATATGTTTTACCTAGAGACCTCTGTGATGAAGTGCCAGTATCAACTTCCCTTTCTTTTTAGTTGCCAGTTTTATTTGATTTCTTTCTTCAGATATATGCCAACCAGTTTCAACTTGTTTAACAACATTTTTTTAAAATCAGCTGCCTTGCTGGAATGTTGAACTGATGCATGTGTGGGTGTGTTTATAATACATGCAAAAAATACATTAAAGCAATATAAAGGGTCTGGTTTAAGCCCATAAAAGCAAAGAAATCAAGCATTAAGGCAAAATACTGGAGCAGACACCTCTTTACATATCATAATACCTAACAAAAACAACCACCTAACTTGCATAGAAAGCGTTAAGTGGAAGCACTCTGTTCATTTAATACAGCTGTGGTTTATATGGTTGAACTGCAAAAATAATGGAATATCACATGCTATATTATTCTTTAATGGAAGGAGTTATATTTGCAAAATATTTCATCTTCAAATATCGTAATATGTAATAAAATATGCAATGTAATATGTTTGATAATTATATATATTTGATTGTGTATTAAAGTGAAGTTCTTTCCAGCCAAATTATTTAATAAAATGTTTATGAAATGAGAGTAATCAAGCAAAACAATAAGACCAGGATGTCAGATCTGGATAGACTATTAAAAGAAGCATTAAGTTTTCCTAATGAAGTCAGCTTCAGGCACAAAAACTTGCCTGTTTCAGGCCCAGGCCTCTAAGTTGTCATAACTAGCAATTAGAAATCCCTTGGGAAATTTCAGTTGTGTTGTCTGACCTTTATGTTACAGTGTGACTAAAGAAACTTTAGGATGAGACTAGAACCTAACATAAACCCAGTGATAGAAATGGTTCACCAATAGCACACACCTCCACCTAACACCAGTGATCACACTAGCTGTAAATCCTTGTACACTACTTCATAGCGCCCACGGGGACAAAACACAGAGTCTGATAAAACATTAAACAACGAATATCAAGGTGTTCCTTCTGAAAGCCTTTCATATGTAATTGGATTTATTTTTGACAACTGATCAAATACCAAATTCTTCTTGTTATCAGGAAAGAGTAGGAGACGAGTTAATGGGAAGTTTTGGGGAAAACTTGTAAGATTTTACAGCCCTAACACTCACTTTAGGATAACTGGATGATCAGCATCACTGATAATGAGCAGCTATTTGTGTAAGTCCCGTCTTGTGTCTGGGCGTGACTTCTAGTCTGCTAGCACAGTAACAGGCTGGTTTGCAAAAATAAGTGGAAACACACTGAGGGCTTTTTTTCTCCCCTCGTATAAAGACAACTGTTCAGAAGAAACTTATTCTTCTCTTATAGGTCTCTTTGTGCCACATCTCTGCCATCTGAATATTTTCACTACCTCTGAAGCACTGTCAGATGCTTCTGATCTTCTCTAATGCCTCTGATTTCTACACTTTTCTCCAAATCATCTTGTGCAGCAGCTGTCTGAAAAAGTCAATGCAAATTCTTTTGTTGCTTTAAGCGAACTGCCGTAGTTTTCACAGGAAAAGTGAACTAAAAAGCCACACACAGCACCTGCCTGGTCTTGACTTCTGGACAGTCACCACTGATTTCACCCACCTGAACTGTTTAATGGTTTTCTGAGTGTGGGGAGAGCAGGAGGGTCCTGCTTTTTTTAATCATTGCTTGATTTTTCCATTAAGTGAAAAGAATTAATTTGTTTAAATTAAACTCTTTCGGTAAGTAGAAGGTATCTTGCATCAAAGACACTTTAAGAGTCCTCCAACTCAGTAATTCTGCTTGCCTCTGCCTGCCTCACTAAAAGAGTGAATTTGAGGGGAAATAAATGATGTTTAAGCTTGTCTAAACCTGACTGAAGACACATGGACAAAAGAAAATGGTGGTGGTGGATTTTTTTTTTTTATTTTTCTCTTTTGGGCATTGTTTGCCTTTTCCTGTCAGTCACTCAACAGTGGACCCAAAAAGTAGTAGCGTTGAGATTTTACTCATACACTACTACAGCAGAAGTTCCTGCCACATGTAGTTCATATGAAGGTCTCAGGGGATATAAACCAACTAGTAGTTGGCCCAGATTGGCCCTTCATGTTTACATACCTCCCTTCTTGTAAAAAATACAAAGTTACCGCAAACAGTTCTTAGTGATTGCAGGCACTGACCTAGCAAGTTGAAAAGATAATGTGCCAACAAATGAAGCGTTAGTCATAAAATATTGTCTATGCTCATCTGTTAGAGTAGTAAGGCTCTATAGACTGTTATTTTTAAACACCTGAATACTCAAAAAGTCATAGCATAGCTTAAAAATAAGAGGAATTCCTGCAATATTATACACCCATTCAGATTCCATGTACTCTTTAACATTGCTTGACTTTATCGATCCAGGGTTGATCTTTTATGGATCTGTTTACATGCCTTTGGCAAACTTTGGCAGTATTTGATGACTGCAGCTGCATAAGCCCCTGCTTTGGCACAGTGGATCTTGCACCCACTCGCAGGAACAACCAACCCATCAGGCACTCACTCACCAGCATGCTCCCCAAAGAGGGATTCACAGATGCCCATTAACCACAGAACAAACACCAGATGCCCGAGTTCAGCTTTGCACTCTGATGGTAGCTAACTCTTGCCCCAACTTTTGCCCGATATTTGAAATTTTCATGCCAATTTGACTGCTTGAATCTCAGTTACTTAAGCACAATGCTTTCTGCATCCTTCCAGTGCACAAGGACACACACCCATCTGACTTAAAAGCACTCAAACAAACCACTTTGCCATCACAGTTATAATTTAATTTAAATCAATTGCAAAGCTTCACAGAGAAACCCACTCTTCTAATAAAGACAGAAGGCTAACACTAAAATGGTTTTAGTTCAGTCAGACGTATTGCCATAGGTATTAAGAGGGTAACATTGCCATTTCATAAAACAATCCTCTTTACTATGTTAGTTTATTGTAATTTGATAAAAAATACTTCACCATCCCAATTTAAGACTTACTCCTCTGATTATTATGCTGCTTTGACCAGCAATGTGACCACTCACAAGTGCTAAGAATAACTAAAGCCATGCTTAACCTCTGTGCTGTTGAAATACAATGTCACAGGCAGCTTCTAAAGGTTTTCTCCCAATATCCATATCCGATCCTCATTCAAATCAATAGTTATGACTATTTTACTAACACTACTGTAAAGGATCCAGCTATCACCAAAAAAAGAGACACCAGATGTAAGAATTAAAAAGCACTTTTGATATAACAGGGAAGAAGTTTTAATATACATTCCACTCCTGGTAATGTGAGAGTTAAATTTATGTCAGAGCTATCAGTATGTGAAGATGTTCATCAGAAAAAACTTTTGGTTTTTGTTAATGCAATGAACTTGAATGAATGAATTGACATTGAAATGGTCAGCTTAGTTTTTGTAACTACAGATTTCTTCTCAAATCTGCATTTTTTGTTTGCAATATTGTGAAATACTTATGTCAATCTATGCTCAATCCTACATCACATAAAAATTACCTATTTAAATGATAGAATGCAAAAAGTGGGGAAATAAAAATCTCAAACAATTTCATGCCATGCAGACTGCTTACTTTTTCCAAGTTGTATGTCTGCCTTCAAAATATGTAGCTCATGTTCTAAGTGAAATAAGCAAAGCTAGATGTATTAAGACCTTATTTTACATTGAGTTCTGTGGAACTGAGAAATGAGTTCAGGGATCAGCAACTTGCCTTTTGTTAATGAACACACAACACTTCCCACTTTCTTCCATGGACATCTTATTTTATTTCTTAAAAAATAAAATCACTTCCAGTTTCAGCAGAAGGTATTAGGCACTTAAAATGTACTGGTCAGGTGCCTAAAGCAATATACTTATTTTTTAAAACTCTAGTCATTTTTATTCAAACATTTTTTATTCAAGTGGCAAATACACTGAACAACAGACTGGATTCTTAAGGGTCACACAAAAAAAGAGCTGCATGATTTTGCTAAAAAAGGAAATATTTGGGCGGCTTGGAGGGGAAGAACCTCCAGAAAGAATAGGAGTCAACAACAGATGGTAGATAAAGAAGGAAATAATCCATAAAATCTATCTGCATAAACAAAATAAGACATACTTTTCTGTGCAGAAGCTCATAGCGCTTTTCCTACTAGACAAAACACTGGCATTTTAGCTGTGGTGGAAAATTAACAAAACTAAACCAAACGGAACAAGCTTGAGATCACGGCACTAAGCACAGCCTGGATTCAGAACCTGGCCTGCAAACAGCACACATTTAAAAGAAAAAAGCCTACTTTCCGCTAAACAACAGTATCTTGGAAACACATCCTCAAAGTTCGAGGCAAACAATAAAATTTTATTAGAAAGCCTTTACCATCTCCTCATGAAAGTGACCAATCACTCAAAAAGTTGTGGAATTATTCATGTCAGGTAATTACAAATGAAATGAGCAGACACAAAGACAGTGTGCCGGGGGACACCAGGACCTGATGAGCCCTTTTCTGTACTGCAGATGTGAGTAATAAAAAAAATGTTCCCTAAACTCTCCTCACGGATACTACTAGTTACCACTCTATGCTGTTTCAATTTAAGAAAACAAAATAAATGATTGAATACCTACTATTTGATAATTTACTGAATAAAAGTTTCAGAACAGTACTAAATGCAGTCTGAAAGTCCTCATCCTATTTTTCACTGATAGTGTGGGAAAGTATAATGCTATGTGTTTTTAATTAAAGAAATATTCTTTGGTTTTCAAAGACAGACAATTTATTTTTGGGAAGGCTAAAAACCTAACTCCAAATGATCACTCCTTTGTATTTTAGGTAGTGGATTAAAATAGCATCCACATAATGATACGAGCGCTTCCTTTTTAAGGAAAGTCCATAGGCTGCGGCAAAGACAGGCAACAAAACACAGGTTAGGAGGAGGATCACGGCGGGGGGGGGAAGTGTTGCAGCCTGCCTGGCTGCCACCGCAGAGCCCCCGGGGAAAGCAAGGGTGCACGGGAAGTGTGACCCTTGTTGAGGTGGAAGATCAGGACGTCTGGGGTAAAGCTGTTACAAAAAAGAGATAAAACCAGTAAGTAACAAGTACGTAGGATAACTGGAGAGCAGCAGAGCTCCCTTAGGTTCCCCAGGACCGATGCGGGGCATACAATGAACTGAAAAGGGGAAGGTAAACATAGTTCCAAGGAGAAACATGTCTCTCCTTCACTCAGCTTTCAGTTGAAGCTTGAAGGCAGGTATGGCTGGATAACTGGGCTTGCAAGGATGGAAATGTCAGTGGCTTGCCAGTCATGCTAGAGACAACAGAGAATCATGCTCACAGTATCAACTAACACATACTGAAATAAATTACAGAAAATCTAAAATACCTCTTTGACATCAAAAGCACCAAAGAACAGGTGATATGGTCATTAACATCAGACAAGCAAGCATCCACACTTTCAAGCCACATCATACAGGAAAACTGGGAATAGCGATCATACAAAGTCCATATAAAAACAGGGCCAGATCTCCTGGCTTGCACACCTGTATGAGAACTAAATCTGTCATCTCACAACTCCCCATCAAAACAATCCAGCATGGACCAAGACAAAGTCATGCAAGAATCACTTTAAGAAGAACAATCTTTCCCAACTTGGAAAAGAAACAAATTAAGCCCATATGTTACATAAGAAACAAATAGTTGCATAAGCAGCTGAACAAGTAAAACTTGGTTTTCTGTAAAACACAGGTTTGTGTCCTGCACTGATTCTTTGGTATCTAGCATGGCGTGAACTTGTTTTTCAGAAGAGCACTCAGAGATGTTGAAGTTGGACAAGAGTCAAAAGTTATTGCTAGTAGGGCACACAGGCAGGCACACACATGCAGAAAGCAGCATCACATGAGCTTTGTTTTCTTAGGAAACCACGTTCAAAACAATTCCTGAAAGGATATTTATTTTAAAGCAAAACCTAACCGGTGACATGACAGTAATGAAGAAGGAAATATCACTTATTTTAATAATGAGAGTTCTCACCACATTCCTGGGAAAAAAAATCTAAAAGCCTGTCGTAGGGATTAGGAAATCTGAAGTAAAAAAACCTTGCTATGATTTTTCAAAGGCCTGAAGAATTAAATACCAGGAATAGAGGAAGCATTGAAATTCTTAACTGTTTTGGTACCCCAGAACCCAACTCTCTTACATTAACTTACCTGAAATTCATAATCTCCTCCCTGCACTGAGTTAAAAAGGATCGTACAGAAAAAAAAAAAAATTAAACAATAAATGGCTCTTCCGTGCTCTCAGTTGATCAACTGATTGCAATGAGCTTCTGTACGGAACCCAAGAACTTAATTATCATACTTCTTGTAATTAAATCTTCAGTCACATTGGGACATTTAGGTTCAGAGAGGAAAGCAAAATTGTATCTATCACTGAATATATTTTACTCCATAGTGATCACGTCTTATTTAGTGTACAACTGTAGGAAAATGAAAAAGCTCACAATACTATTTTCAGAAGATAGAATTTCTTCTTTTTAGTTAGTTCCAATATTTGGAAATTTTATAAAAGTTAATTAAAAAAAATGAGATTGTGGGAGTCTCAGCTACAAAATTACCATTCCCAACTGGTTTGAAGAAGTTGCTAGTTTTAGTTTTTTAGGTTTCAAAATGTAACTTTTCAACTATGATTGAATACCTTTGTTTCATCTTCAATATTACCTTACTAGAACAATCCTTTCCATATAAAATACTGAGCTTTTCAATAGCTACCGCATTAAAACTGACAGGTTCCCACAACATATTTCAGTTTCAACAAAAGTTTTTTTTTTTCTTTTTTAAACAAAGAACTGTTTCAACATAATGATTTTGGGGACTTTTTCAACTTTATCCAAGACTAAAGCAACCCAAGTTTCTTGAACACCATACCCCAATATGGCAGTCAAGATGGAAGAAGAAAGAGTACGCAGTAGGTGTAATGTCCCAACTGAAAAGACATCTGCCAGTAGCATGTTTACAACTACAATTAATCCAGAAGCTGCAGACACACATTCTTAATGCACACAGTGACACGGTAAGGCAAGGTTCACTAGTTGCCCAATTAACCTATTAAAAAGTTTCATCAACAAAATAGTTGACAGAAGAAAGTAGTATGTTAAGACTGGTAAAAATACAGATTGCCATTAATGTTAATTATTAATAGTCTGAGAGATACTTCATGTTGTTTGCAGTTTAATCCATTTACTTCTAACTCATAAGAAAGAAAAGAAGTTTGTACTAGGAACATAGATTTATTACTTTTTCATCTTAAAAATCAGTCAGATGCTATTGGCAAAGATAATAGCCATTAGCCAAGAGGATGTGCCTACATAAACATAGACAAGCTCAAGACCCTACTGTAGCAATAACAAACTCCAAAATACAGAACCAAAAATAAGGAAGTATCCAATAGTTACCATCTGAAGAAGATGCGGGGGTAGGGGAGAACAAAGACCCATATTGACTCTTAGACAGCATCACCATTCTCCTAACAGGAGAGGAGGCAATCATTCATTAATAAGAGCTAAAGCAACAATGATTTTGTTGGAGGTTTGACCATCTGGTTGTAGCTTCATTTTTTTCCTGCTCCTCATGGCAAGTGCCATTATATCAGCAATTTCATTCAGAATGTTTTTCACATGTAGACTCCACAGAACAGAGGACCACACAGCAAAAATGTGAGAATTCAGGTTCCTTCTAAGATCTCACAAGAAATGTACCACCTCAAGTGTTTAGTATCTTGATCAATGCTCACCTAGCATCATTGTTGTTATGCACTGGAAATGAGATTCAATTATATGTTAAGAAAAGTTTGTGGGCAGATTTTCCAAAGCAAGCAGCTTGCATCTTGAGACACAGCTCAGAAATGTATACTCAAGACAAAAAGGCTTAAGAAAGGTCACAGATTCAGATAAATTCTGCACTTTTGGCATAAGCATTAGGTATATTAGGAAGTACTCAAAAGGACGTTAGTCACTTTTATGCTCAGGTAAGATCAATTTATAGTATCAAACACATCTGTCCTAGTATCTTTAGCAACTATGTTTACATAACAAGCACTCTCTGTCACAGAAAATTATAAAACTACTATTACTTACTCAAGGATCTGAATTCCCCAGGAAATTATATGGGGCCAAACAGTTTTATACAGTTTTTCATAAGTGTTTATGGCAGAACTTCAACTACTTTCCTGTTAATGAAGTGTCCAGAGTTTTTTATTTCCATGTTTATCTTAAAAATGTTAATTTTCAGAAATTAGAAACATGTGACAATAATGATTTCTGCATACTGCCAGAAGCTAAATGCAGTCTTTCTAATGAGAAAGGTTAATATTATGTCCCAGTAAATCAGCTAGATTCACAAAACAAGAAAGTTTCCACAACCAGAGTTGCAAATGCTAAAGCTTTTATCAAATAACCATTCACAGCCTTAAGAGCCAGAGAATACCTGTTCCATAAAACATTCAACACAGTATTTTTTTTTTAGTTCAAAGTCTGATCAAATAGCAAGCGCTCACTTTCTTACAAACAGGTCAATACTACAACCCCTTCAGGTTAACCAATAGTTTCCCCACTGCAGTATGTTGGGCCCTAAGGATTTTTGTACTTCTTTGAAATACCACCAAGGTAAAGCTATTTTTAAAGAATACCATAAATAATGGTTAAGCCTTAATCCCCACATGAATAGCACTAAATAAAATTTTATTAGACCTCCTAAATTTACAGAGTAGTCACTGGCATAATTCAGAGTGTCTAGATTGACAAGGAGATTCAAATTTTCACTGCATGCAAAACCCATTACATACTACATTTTAGAAACACACACCCACTATATCAGATCCACACATAATTCTACATACACGCAAATAGTGTCATATCTGCATGTAACATTTTAGCAGAAGTATTATGTTCACCATGTTCAGGCCTGCTGACTGTGCTCATCTCAGACTCCCCAGCAATGCAAAAGCAAGCGTGTGTGATTACGTGTAGACATGGGAGGCGAGGGATTCATTACAGTTTGACAGATTTTTTTCTGTATAAATTTTTGGGTTTTGAAGGTTTGTTTCTTTGTTTTGGAGGTGAATGCACAGGTGCCAACTCTTTAAACATCTCTGAAAGACAACGGTCAAAAACTGGAAGCTGCTGAAGTTTCAACGTGGCGAACTGCGGTTGAGCGCAGTAGTGTGCAGAGCATCACCCCAGCCAGTAAGCACACCGTGGAGCCAGGGGCTGCAGAAGGCAGCCCAGTGCTGTGCATGGGGCAATGACAGTGCCATCAGCGCTGCCTGTGGCTGAGCTCCGCAAGAAGATGACTGATTCCTTAACCCAGCTGTCGTCGCCACGTGTCAGCTCCTTCCCCCAGCATGCCAGAGGTTTCCTCTCCCCACAATCTGCTGGCGTAACTGCTCGAGTAATTATTTGCTCACTTAGTTCAGTTAGAAGGACCTGGACAAGCTTCAACATCAGTAGTATGCTTTTTAATTTTATTGGTTTAAATTTTTTTTAAGCCTACAGATGGAATGGGGGTTTTAAGCATCCACACGGGTTACGTCACAGGTGGTATCTTGCAGCAGGGGCAGTGGTGAGGAAGTTTGGGGCAGGAAGGCAAGCAGGGTGAGCAGAGGGAGCTGGAGGTGTGGGACAAGCTCCCCTTGCCCAGCTGCAGGAGAAAAGGGCCAGCAGCCAGAGACAGGGAGGAGGAGGGAAGGGAAAGGCTGAAGCCCATTGGCACGTACCCTCAGCAACCCAGCAACACCAGGACAGCTCAGGGTCTTCAGAGCTGCACCAGGCATAGGACTGGGATCCTCAGGAGGGTTGCCAGGGGAGCAGGACCATGTCCTGCAGCTACAAGCCGGCCCCCAGCTTGCTGAACCCCTGAGCAGTTTGTGGCTGATAATGTCAGAGCCATTACTGTGTTAGTACCCACCTTCAGGAAGAACCCGCAGTTAACGTCCATCATCGAGCACAAAATCACACAATTAGCGCCTCCATTGAGAGAGACCTTGGCAACTCAAGCCACAAACACTTTCCTGATCACCAGCTACCATATTTAATGATAACATTTTAAAAGTGTGATCTAATATATTGTGAGATTTGGGACATAGTGTTACTATGGTTATAACCTCCTTTGCTTTCTTCCCCTTTTAGGCAACAAATGAAAAATAGAGCAGGAGATCATATTGTTCATGGATATTAACTGATCCAGCTCTGGATTCTCTTAACATAATTGTCTGTCTCCATAGCCAATGAAGGTTTATTAAAGGTTGAAGAAAATAAATGGTCCTGGATAGACAGGCTGAGGGATAAGCTTATTTTTGCTAATTGAGATGGAACACTTATGAGGCCCAATTCCCACCTTAGGCTGCTTACTAGGTAACTTGCCAATCTTTAAAGCTGTTACAAATAGATTTATACTACCTTGCCAGACAAAATACACAAGGAATTAACTGGAATGATCACAAATGCCTTTTTTTTTTTTTTAAAAAAAAAAAAAAGCCACTTACCCAGTTGCCAAAACTATATTTAAAATAGAACATCTACCAAGAGCTTTATATGGCCCCCATAATTGCTGTGCACCTATCTGAAACCAATCAAAACAAGCAGAAGTCTATTTAGGAATATGGTTGAGATATTTTAATCCATAAATAATATATGAAACTGCCTAGAGAGGATTTTAAAAGGGGGGTTGTTGACATGGGTAAGAAATTTTGCACTAGTGAATAGAAATAGTTGAAAACAATACAATCTTCTTTGGATAATAGATCATTTTATTGTCCAGTGCAAGTATTGTAAAGAAAACCAAAGAGACTCAAATTATTGGCTCAGTTTAGAAATTATAACATTGAACAAATCAAAGACAAAAAATAAAAGCCCAAAACAATACTGGGAGATGAGAGGTCTGGTCAGGTTTTAGACAGACTATCCAAACAGCTGGAAAAGATGTTGATTCTCTGAGGGAAATTTGTAATGTATTTGACTCATGTTTTTGTGGAGCTGTGGATTATCCCGAGGGGTTTGAAAGAAGGAACATATGCCAAGAAGTTAAGAACATTATCTGGAAAATGATAGTATTTTAGTCGTTTTCCAATATAGCCAGCAATAGAATCTAAAGTTTAAAAAAATGAAAGAAAAAGTAAAACAAGAACTGGTGGCATGGTCAAAATGAGAGATTACCTATTGATGAAGGGGATTCTTCTGCTTTGTTTTCACAAAATACAAGTAGACTCATGTTTTCAAAAACTAGATTTGCTTTTCAAAAAATGTTTTCAGGATTAAATTTTTAAAATTTTATCAATACCTTCCTAATTTTCACAATCTTACATCCATTAAAATGACAGAACAGAAATAAAATTCATCATTAATACAGCTCTTACTGGCTTGTTTTTTCAAGTCACATATGTACTACACGTTGTAAGTGACAGACTACCCTTAACATGTGTAATACTGTCTTCACGAGTAAATCTGTTTTATAATGATTATGACTTTACAAACTATTTATTTTTAGAGATCTGCAATATGCTCCCTCTCACAATTTTCAAGTACTTTATGAAACTGGTAATTATGGAGATATTTTGTGTCTTTCTGCAATTACATCTTCTTGTCTTGGAAGCCAGCTTCTAAGATTAATTAAAGATGGGGCTGGAATGGCTCAAAATGTCACTTTTCCAGACAAAGGTTGTTGTCTTCCCTTAAAAATGGTGGCTGAAATTTGTGAGGTGTCAAACCAAGATGACTAGTGTGCATCATCTTACAGTTTACTAATTATTTACCAATTGCTAAATTAGTAATAAAGGTAAATATTCAGAAACCAGTCCAAGCTACTGCTTCTTGTCCCAGTGATAAGGTTTGGGTGTTTTAACTTCAATTTCAGTGATCCAGCATTTAATATTTGGGGGAAAAAAATAAATATACCAGGTACTTATGGAAGGATCATGCAAAATTTGCAAACACTCCTTGATTGACAGGAACCAGTGACAGATGAGCGTCTGTGAGAAGGGATGTGCCTGGTGTACCCCATCGATCACGAGACTGGCAGGGATGCGATGGGCGCTGAGGTCTCGGCGTGGGGCACCGTGGTGCAGCAGGGTCCCCAGACATAGGGGTCTGGGAGCCACACACACCTCCCCCAACTGCACAGGTATCACAGCCTCACATGCCAACGTGTCTGACAAGGAAATTAAACCATCGGCCAAACAACTGCATCCAGCCTGATGGGAGCTACAGAGAGCAAGCGAGACCATGACGTTCAGATGTCAAGCAGCATTGAGATCAAATGCATTAGGAGCGATTAATATGCAAGGACTCACAATTCCGTGATTCTCATGCATGGATTCTCAGAGCAAGAAACTTGACAAATCTCAGTATGCCAGAGCAGGATGCATGTCCTTTCTGAGTTGAGCAAGTAATGAGAATTCATCAAGTTATCAACCAAGCTGAAGCCAGCTTTGTATGCAAGAAATTTTGACCCCCTTCTAGCATGGGAAGCCTCCAGCTGCACCTCCTGAGCCGGGCTGCTGGGGGGGTCCACACCACTGCATGGGGGGCTTCTGGCACAGCTGGGATCCTCATGAGTAGGTGGCTAAGCCTGTTCTTTGCTGGTAGAGCCATACTGGTGAACTAACCAGCCATGGGCCCAAAGGCCAAAGCATCATTGCTAATACACTGGCAATACCAATTCTGAGATAATTTCAGATAGATGAGCACATTGAATGAGGTTGTAAGAGCCCGATTCTGTTCCCAGAAAAATTCAAAAGCGTTTTTGCCATTAATTTTGTTTGGAGGACATGGCTCTGCAGAAGAGTAATCAAGTTCAAATTGTTTGCAAGCTTAACAGTTTTAAGGCTGAATGATGAACACATCCAAGCCTTCAGGGAATAATTCTGCTTGCTCTTTTAGTCCAAAAATGACAATTAGAGTTTAAGCGGCACAGTTGAGCAGATCCAAACACCAGTTTAAAATTCAGTCCAGAATCCAAAACATAGCAGCCAACTGAGAAGTATCTGGGGATGTCCAGATCAGTCCAAAGAATTTGTAACACAAAAACAGCATTTACTTAATAATCATAATAAATGTACAAAAGCATGTTAATCTAAAGGCCAAAAAAGTAATTGTATTTACCAGGATATGAAATTCTGACCAAAATCTAGAGCAAACCAGTTAAATTTGAGAAAGTTTGGAATTAGGTTTTCACTTCACCTTGAAAAATTACTGATTGAGCAGCAGAATTCCAATTTTGGATAGAAATAGAGTAACAAACATGTAATCAGAAGAATTCTGTTAGAGTGGAAGATCTCAATCTATTTGAAAGTCACAGTCTGTTTTTTTTTCCAACACCAAAATAAAGGAATGCAGATTCACAAGCAAAATCTTTACAACTGAAACATTTTTCCTATATTCTTAATTTAAACAGTACCTCAATTTTGGGTCTATTACAGAAGTGGAGACATTCTTTTCAAGATGAGTTTAAACCCTTATGCACAAATATTTCTCCATTTCAGTAATCAGATAGGTCTGTGTTAAGACAATAAGACGTGACAGGTAGCACATTTGTGGGAGATCAGTGAGTCCCTTGGTTGCTCTGCAAGACACAGGTCTAAAGGCAGAGTGACATCAACCAGCCAAGAAGTGTAGTAAACCCCTGGGACTAGCTGTCATGTCTCATTGTCATTATGAAAGAAAAATGGTAAACAAGGAAGCCAGTCTGCAATTATGAATTTATGGATGCTTGTTAATGAGTATCTCAGACCTGGTCAGACAGCTCCTTTTGGAGTATTTTTCAAATTTCACAGGCTGTTTCAGAATGGTCCTTCAAAACTGATTAAAAATGCCACCATCATTAGATTATATGAAAAAAACCACATTAATATGTTAACACAAATAACACTCTGAAAACGTAGGGAACACACACCCCCTGTAAGTTTCAGGCATCAGCTTTACAGTGGACAAATAATCCAGGGATGAAAAAAAAAGAGGAGAGGGAAAAAGGGATTTAATTCATAACTGCACAAAAAAGAGTGACCCAAGAGGACTCTAAGGACCAAATTTAATATATTTCTGGTTTAAGCCTCACAGACAAAAATGAGGTATCAGAAATCATACATTGTGATTTATGCTAAAGGAATCCTTCAGAAAAGTCCCCAGACAATTACACAAAAAGATAATGAGGATAAGATGATACAATTTAAATGCAGATCACCCAGACAGACACCCTCTCGGTCATTTAGTAAGTCCAGACAGATGGTTCTTGCAGTAGTTCTCTTACCCTGACTATCCTTAAAATCAGGGTAATCACTTGGATGAAGAATAACATAAAGGCAAAACCCAGCAAAAAAAAAGTATTTTTAAAAAAATCTTTTTTTTTAATACTCATTTAAGGATTATAAAAAAATAGAATGCAACTAGAGCAGAAAAGTATTAAGAAAAAGAGAGAAACGCCGATGATTTATAGTGAGTGCTGGTACCAGACAGTGGAGTAGGGTTGGGATGGCAATGGATAAGCAGTTCATAAAAGTGTCTTGGGCTACAGGTCATATACAATGTAACACAATATCATCTTTATGGGAGAGATTTACTTGCATGTCTGTTTAATCCTTTGCTGCATGCCTTGGTATACCTACAATCCTAAAGAGAGACAGTACAGTGCTGTTTCATATATGGTGTTTAACAGTACCCAGGCAATAGTTCGCAGTTGGGAGTTTTACAATTGATCAGAGCATATTTCTCCCAAATAAAACTAATTTTTCCATGATTTTTTGAACAACAAAGGCAAACATATACTGAACTACCTGACAAAGCCTTAAGGGCAATCTGTCCACCAAACAAAGAGGAGCACATCACAGAACAGCGCCTAATGCCATCAGCTAAGACCCAAATAAGCAAATGAATTTTGTCTGAAACCGCATTTAATTTTCCCATCCTGGGGAAACCTGTTACTACTCTCCCATTCAATACATTTGCCACCTTGCAGATTAACCCAGGTGCTGCACGTTCCACAGCTCAAACCAATTTCAGAGCAGCATGCCAGTGAGCTTGTAGATGTAAAGCCATTCTGGTCTAAGGGCATGAGAGGCCCAGTTTCCACCTCGCTGTTCACTATTTCACTTTGACAAGTCATAGGAGGGGGGGGGGAGAGGATGACATGGCAGCTGCAATGTATTTCTAGTCACCAGTGCACCCCCCACCCCAGAAGCATCTCTGCAGACTCTCCATCTAACAGACACCCTCACTGCACTCATGCACCCAAAAGCTGAGCAGAGCTCACTCAGCTGGAGGGCTGTTGTCCTGGCTCAAGCAATTGAAGCAACTCTGAGAGCCAAAGAAGCACCGAGTGAAAATGAGGGATCGAACTTCACACAGCAGCGTTGCAAGTCTCTGCTATGCGTTATTTTACACGTTCAGGTCACCAAAGCAGCCATTGCTCCAGCTCAGAGTCGCGAAACCTTGCCACTGTCTGCTTAGGAAACAATACCACCCATACAATTCAAAGACGTGGGGCACAGTGTTGTTCCACATCTCCTCACATTTAGACATTTCTATGGCAACAAGAAAATAATCGGATCCAAATACAAATATTTCTGTGCAGTACTAATGCAAGTGACCCAAAGAGGAGAGATTAACTTTCAGAAATCATCTTAGTTATATAATCACAGCAAACCCTAGTGCACAGCCAGAAAAAAATATATATATTTGGAGCACTTCAGGTGTAATTACATGAATAATGATTAAAACATATGAAGGAATTCAAACACACTAAAAATAGTAATAACATTCCTTTTAGAATTAAAAAAAATTACTACAAATGATCCAAAACAGGACCAGGGATCTTATATTTGTACAAGTTATTTTATTTTATCTAGATCCAAGATATCACAGCAAGATTAACAAAGCATTTGAAGGATGCAAGGTTATAATGCTTGAACATGGCATATCCCAACTCTTACACAGCACCTGATGTAGGTACAACTGCCTTCCTTTTTCAAATTGCAGATTTAAATGGTTCCAAGGGGAATCAGATATCTTCTTGCTTAACATCTGCAGCAGTATATAAAGTTACCATGCTGCAGATGTTTCTACTATCATTCCCCCCACACACACTCACTTGCGCAAGATAAAGTAGTTAATTGTATAAGCTCCAGTACATTTCAGCTCAAAGAAAACGTTAGTTTAAACTGTCTTCGTCAGTAGATTACACTGATGCATTTTACTTTGCTCAGAAAATAAAGAGGAGCACTCACATTGCTGGACACATCATTGCAGTTCAGGGCCAGTAATCAATGTTTTGTGGGGTAACTTCTGAAATACCTTGTGGCTGCTCCACACAAAATCTGACTTGGCTCCTGTTTAGTTCTGGTTGTTGCAATTGTATTTTCAAGTTGAAGACAGTAAGAAAGATGGCCCGTTTTTGCTACAACAAACCCACTTTCTTCTCTTGGTACCAGGAAACAAAGCTATGAAGATATATCTGCTACTGTCAACAATGTAACTTTTAAAGGAAAATTAATAGCACCATTTCTAAAGGACGTTATAATCAGCATCCATACCAGGAGTCCTCTAAGTCCAGGATTTTAGAAAAATGAAGTTAAGAGTTTGCCGTGGCTAAAGCAAAAAGTTTGTTTCACAAGGCATTGATATTTCTCTGTTTTTTCCTATCTCTAATTCAGAATTATATTTTCTTGAACTGCTGGTATTTACTTTATTATCAGCTTCCAGAGATATCTGCCAAGAATCATTCATGCTGTGTTTTTTTGGAGGGGGGGGGTGTTGGTTTTTCAGATTGTGGTTTTCTTTTATTTTTTAAATATATACCATAGGTCAGGCTCTACAATGGTAAATGTATACATAGTGGACACACTGAAGTTCTACTGGCTTGAGAAATTACAGAGCTTAAGAGTTTCCAGCCCTGGCATTTTTTCCCCTCAGAACAGGCAAAATTATTACAAATGGCAGGAGCTGTGCACTGTCTGATCTTCCTATTTAAATCAAAACCTTTATTCCTAACTTCATGGATGATTGCTGAAGGCATATGACTAGGGACTGGAGACAAACCTTATAGGGAAAACCTGCCTCTACAGTTTTTGATCACTTTGACTTAATCAAGCCACAGAGAATGTTCTTGTCAGAGATGAGCATGGTCTTTGCAGACACAGAGCATCACAAGAAACAAAAGCAGAGTTACCGAATGGAAACTGTCTAGACAGTCAGCAGAAACTTGAGCATTAGCAGGAGGCATCAGCATGCCTCTGAGCCATGACAAGAGAGGATTTTACTCTTTCCCTCGAGAGACTCCTCTCTTGAGCAGAGTTCCCACCTGTGAACAAAATGCATAATCACTCCACAGCTTTCTAAGCGCTCTTGTCAGGTTGTACCTACTGTGTGAGTTCAGGTCTTGTGTGCAAGCGATCAAATCCCCATTTTGAGGATGCAGCCACAGCATTTAACTACTCATGCCATGTAGCTTGGCTGCTGCTACAGCAGCATGCACGGACTAAAAGAGAAGGAAGCAAAGGGCTCTAGTTTCACATTCCACCTTTGCTCTTGTTTGGAATAAGGGGATGATAGCATAATGACTCCTGAATATCCTAAAGAAGGAAATCCAACAGTGTCCTAAACTTCCTAATAACTCAAGCACAAGATTACTTCAACTCTAATCATAATTTTTGTTCTGTAACAAAACCTGTAACTTAATAGCAGTGGTACCACATGGGAAATAAACTCAGAAGAATGTTGATATTTAAAATCTTCAAGCAAATAAGTACGATTTTATTCTAGTTTTATTTTTGTTTCTCTTAATTGTTTTTTAAAAGGGCAGTTAGGTACATAATAAGTATATTTCTTTTGCAAAAATTGATTCTACAGATGTTTATGAATTTAGAAAAGTAAAGCAATAGTATTGCAAATCAGGCTTGAGAAAAATCATCACAGACTGTTTTCACCAACTGCATCACAGAAATATTTTAATATTGACCCTTCACCAACTATAAACTATAAGAAGTAGTGAGACTGCATTAGCTATTTCCTGCTGGTACCTAAAGTTTAAAAATTTGTGCACAGAATGAGTAACTTGACAGTCAGCTGAGTCTACTAAAATTGGGTTTGGGTAGATTGCTTTGGTTACAGAAATGTTACTCACTCTATTAGTGTTTATGTACATTAGCATAATATTTAAATATATTCAAGCTGGTTTTCTTTTAATCTGAAAAACTCAGCAGCTCATTACCACTGGCAGTTAAAATGATGCTAGACTCAGTGGCAGCGTGCCTAACCTCAAAATCATTGAGGTCCATTGCAGCAAGCAAGCCTCTAAATCTCCACAATGTCCAGTGGGGACAATCAGAATTGTGCTGATTGAGAAGAAACTACAACAAGGATACAAAAGGGTCACCACACCTAAACAAACATTGCGGCTGAAAGCAATTTCAAACTTCCTATGTTTTGTAAACTACAGAGACTTCTTTTTCCAAAGAAAAGCAAAATGAGATTCAAGTCTTTCAATGTATTTTGTCCTAAATCATCTGGTTTTCTAGTATTTATTCTTTATGCTCTGCCAAGCAATATTATAATTTACGGAAGTTCTTGCTGATAGAAAAAAACCTGGAAGCCCTTTCCAATGCCAAGTGACAGCAGTTTAGAGAGTTTAACTGGTGAGTAATGCACTGATGAAATACCGCAATGCAAATTTTTAAAAAAATATTTAGGACTTGGAGATTACTTGCGGAAATGGTAATGTCTCCTAACAAATCAAGTGTTTCAAGAACAGACCACCCAAATGTATTATCATAAAAAGATATCAGTTACTTAATTACATGATAGAACAATACATTTCTACTTCACTTCTCTTTTTTACTACTTTTTTTTTTAACAAAACATATCCTCTCTAGGGAGTAAAAAGTTTACAGCAGGAGGCAGGTTGAATTAACTTTGCTAGTAACCAACTTCCTCATGTTCCAATTATTTTGGAAATAGTTTAACTTGAACCATGATAATGTACATATAACACAAGGGAATGAAAACACTACCCCTTTTCTGCATCTGAAATGGCTTTACTGAGACCACCTACAGTGATTTAAACTGTACATACTTCAACTAAATTTAAAAATACTTGTAAACATATTTTGTATAATTTCAAATTCCTCAGATTGATCGAGAACTACTGTATTTCTGCAGTCTGTGCAAAAAGTGAGACATTTCTTGAGCTACTTCAAAGATTTTACAACAGACCACCTAAATACCAGATTTCTCAGACCCTCAACCAGTCTACTTTGAGAAAATATACAACTGAACATTATTTAACCAGTAAAATGTGAACTAGAAATAATTTACATAAAAATTAATCCGCATGATGATGTTCTATCCTTTATTTATGCCAGTCTGCTAACTCCCAGCAGTCAGTCATTCAGACCAGGTCTCACACCTTTTAATGACAATAAACGCAGTTCTTGTTAAGACTTCATAAGGCCTTCACAAATACTGCCTTAATTTACATATGTATTACTAAACCTCTCCCTTAATTGTCCTTTAAAATGAGTAAAAATATTTTTCTAAAATGTATGCAATAATAATATGCCTGAATGTTCAGAGAGGTATCTACCAGTAACATGACTTAAACCAGGATAGCTAGTGAATATTAAACAGACACAGCCTGTATTTTCCTATTTGAGAGCAAAGTGCTGAAACAACTACTTTGTACTTCACTACCTATAAGCTGTATTGTGTGTTCATCACCATTTTACAGAATAGTACAGTCTACTAAAGGGACTATCAGTATCTGATGAGAAAGCAATATGTATTGGCAATCCATTAGAAAAGGGTAACAAAAGGACAAAGTATTTAAACAACTGAATTTCACAGCAGATAACTTTAGTGGGTGTCATAAAATGTGCTATATCTGTAAAAACATGAACATACTGAAGGGGAACATGGAATAAAACTGGATCAGAGGTGCTCTGGCAAAGAAAGCAGGGAAAGAATAGGGATTTTGTAAAAGAATTCAGCACTGGTCCTTCTTTTCCAGGCGATTACCCTGCATTTCCTTCTGGGGCTGTGACAAGATCTGTGTTTTTTGTTTTCTTATTTTATTGTGCTGCAGGCCTACCATTTATTTTCACATATTCAATGGATGGCTATGCACTTTTCTTGGGTGGCTGTCCCATTGGTGTACTTTGTCTGTGAACCTGAATTTGAGGGGAACCTATACCTCATCTGAAACTAATCTACTGTGCAAAGAAACTTCTACTTATCTCCTTGCTGCACTAAAACTGTTTAAACCAGATGTGTCAAAGTTATTCTGCAAAAACGGGCTGAATTCCATGTTTAATAATGCCCCATGGAGCTGGTCATAAACCTCATGCTATCACTGACAAACTGTTTTTGGTCCCTCTTAAAGAGAAGCTGCTTTGGCCCAATGACTAAACACAGAAAACAGACCTATACAAATGAAAAAAATAATAGTTTAGCCTTGCTTTGTAAACATAAGGAAAATAGTCAGAGGGGAAAATGGTATTAGATGTTAACATAGTATTGACTGGCAAACAGCTGGGTAGTATAACGGGATAGGAAACAGCTAGCAATGTGACAGTGGAACTAGCTCAAGTTTTCACTTCTCGGGAAGTATTCCACTTGCCAGTTTCTGCAACAGAGTGGCTGGAAATAAGTTCCCACCTTTCCTGTGTGACACCACAGTATGGCTGCACTGTAAAACAGATCATGGAGCTACCCTAGAACAAACATCTCTCTCTGAAAAGAGAGGAGAGTGCATCGAAGGATGCAGAATTTCAGTGATTCTGTTTACAGCAAAAGCATCTCCACCTCCTGCCTCTAACAGCAGTGTTAGTACAGCTAGCGGGAAAGCAAATTCGCAGCTTGGGAATGAGGAAAAAGTGGCAAGGACAGGGCTGGGGGGAAAAATGAAAAGAAAAAAATAAAATTAAAAAATAAAAAATCAGGCTGGCTTGTTAAATCCAGTATGTAACTGAAACTTTCTCCATCAGCCTTTTCAACCCATGCATCACTGGAATTGTTTGAGAATTTTTCGTACGTCACTGTAGTACATAGCTCCCATAGCTCCCTCCCCTAAAATGTGCTTATTCCTAAACTATTGGATGGTTCACAGGAAAAAAGAAGTTTTCTGCAGCGAATACAACCATTTACTATCTGTACTACAGTATCACATGAACACACAATCAGAAGACAGTCAATAAGGTTGAATAAATTGGACTAAGTTTACATTGTTAAGAGATAAAGGTTAGTAACTCAAATGCTGCCTGTTCTGGTCACGAGGTCTACTTGCAACAAATTTTCAGGTAATAATTCCACTCCACTAGTATTAAAGGCTTCAAACTGACATATAAAAGCACAGCTGAAACGTAGCATTAGATTCAACAGCATCCATTCATGAGAAGTTAGTCTCTAAAATCAGGTGTCTTAAAGAACAAGAGTTAAGAGGAGCAAAAATGGCTATCAAATATGATGGTTATCTAAGCCTGTGGGCCCAGGCCTCTGACTAGTTTGTATTATAAAACAGACAGAGACCAAGGTCACTCTATCAGTCCTTTTTCTACAAGTTACTTCGGGGAATGTCATTGTTTTTGCTTAACACTGGTGGTTTGCAAGAACTTGGATCTTAAAATACTGCTTTTTGAACACTTCCTACAACAAATCCTGTGACTTGGGCTGGTACAATTTAAGTATCTCCTATGTTTTGAAAGCTTTCTATAGGCTTTTCAGAGGCAATGCTAGCTAACTCCTTATTAGGGACATAAATAAAAGACCTTTGCTTTTCACTGATGGGGACACAGTCACACCATCCCATTTTCTCTCTAGTTTCAGTGTTTATCCACAAGCTATCCCCTGAGACATTCTGCTAACAGCAAAAACCTCTATGTTACAATACTGAGACAGAAAAGACCATGTGAAAATGACCTTAGGAACAGCAGAAAGAACAGAGAAAGAAGCACAAAGTATTGCCAAGGGTTACCCTAAGACTTCATGCAAGCACTACTGCCTAATGTAACACCTGTGGAACAGACCTTTTCACCCAAGCTCAGGAGGGCCTTCAACCTGAACTTGATAGCTTCAGCCAGGCTTCCCTCAGGCAGCACACCCCTTGGCCTGCAATTTGTCACAGCTAAACTGTACCACTCAGGTATCTGCTATATGCTACAGCGAGGCACAGAAAATTCTCAATTTAAGTGACACATGGGTTGACAAGGTTGAGGAAGAAAGTTTCAGTTACATAATGGCTTTTTATCATAGCTGAAACCTCTGGCCTGGCAGAGCACCTGTCTTGAGCAGAAAATTTTGCCTGTAATTCACTGGTAGGAATCACAGATAGCACCCAGTGTCTGCTCACAGGCTTCAGGGAGCCCAAGAAAAGGGAAACAGGACCTCTGCATCTTCAGGCAGAAGCCTGGACTAACACCATCACCAGGCAGGCCAGTTCTGGCTTTATCTTCATGAGTCTTGAAAAACTCCGAAGAGAGACTCCACAACCCCTCTGTCCCAGTGCAGCCATGCTCTCCTGGAGGAGATTTCCTTCCTGATGTCCAACCAGTGCCACCCAAGCCACAACTTATGGCTATTACTCCTTATGCCACGTCACCTGGCTCTACTGAGAAGAGTTTTGATTTCATTATCTTTCTAACTGCTTCTCAAGTAAGCAATTATTCTTATTGCATTTTAGCCTTCTCTTTGTCAGACTAGGGAAGCCCTTGTAGCCTCTCTTGATAAGAACGTGGCCCCTGACCACCCTGGCAGCTTGCCACTGGACCCTCCCCACTTTCTCCACATCCCTGCTGACCTTGGGATCCCCCAACTGAAATGCAGTATCCACGCAGGAAGATGAAGGGCACAGCAACTTGCGTGTGGCTATGCAGAGCTGCTGCTAACAGCCGGAACAAAATTTGGACAACCCGCTTATGGTGCTAATCACTCGTGTGCAATCTGTGCAATGAAAATGTAACCAGAAAGAGAGAGATCCAGATGGTAGTGGCTAGAACTGAAATGTAATTAGTTCAGTCAATACAGTAGTGTATTTTTAGATCTTCCACTAGTCAAAACAAGAGATGTTGCTCAAGCAAATTTAACATTGCTAAAAAAAAAAANAAAAAGAAAAGATTGCAAAAAGTGTATGCATGTTATTCTATAGAGACTTTTTTTCTGACAACTTAGGCAAGAGCTGGAAAGCATATTTTAATTCATACAATGACTAAAAGTAAGAGCACTGCCAGAAAATATGATTTGGAACAATTCTTGGAATACAGAGGTTCATCTGTTTTGCAAAAGAAAGAATCAGAAGCACATAAGTATAAGCAGTTATTTTAAACTTGCCTATTAAGCAAGGACACCAATAGCTAACAGATGCAGTTATTTACAAATTATTTCAGCAAAACATATATACTACACATGACAAGACTTTTTTTTTTTCCCCCTTAAACCCTGATTGAAACCTGTGTCCTGGTAGAGACATGACAATAATACAAACCTGCCTATAAAACTCAGCATTTGTCTGAGGAGTTTTACACTACATATTTAACTAGTCTTGTGGTACCAGTATCTTTCAGATGATTTCACGGCAAAGTTGGAATATAAAAAGATTAATCTAGATTGTAATTTCCCAGAACTATTTAAACCACTGAATAGAAAACTTGCTTTTGTTGGAATTTTTCAGTCTGAAATAAGAAAACCTGTTCAGACTCTGAAAGATCTCTTTTCTAAAAACAGACCTAACTGTTTCCAAATACACCTCTGAAAACTGAGGAAACCCAAACCTTTGCAAAGTAGTTTAAGCATCACGGCTTTGATTATCATTGACACGTAACACCCATTACATTGTTTGGATCTGTTTTGGTAAGTGCTAGACAAACATACTAAGAGTGAAAACACAAGGGAAAACATATCATCTGGGAGTAAAGAGAGAAAGGGGACACCAGCCAAGTAACAAATGGCTACTTCATGGCTCTAGCTGTAACTGGAAAATTTCAAGAAGCAGCAGTCAGGGAGCAGGGTATGAACTTCCAGAAGAAGGGCAGCTAAACTGAACATCCCTATGAGCTGGCCATCACAAGGAAAAGTTACTGTAAGGAGATGCAGTAAAGCTCATACAGGAGAGCAAGCAACCTGGTGAAAAGCTAGGTGAGTGCTTTCTAATAATGAAACAAAACAGTTCTTAAGTTTAAAATAAAGACCGTGACCTTTCTAGTTAACAAAAATAAGTACAGGAGGTTTTTTTGGTGGGGGTTGTTTGTTTTGTTTTGTTTTTTACTTTGCTGTATTTATGGTGCCATAGGGCCAGCACTAGGAGGAAAAAAAACACAAAACCAAACAAAAAACTGCCCCATGGTCTGAGAAAAATCACACAAGGTGGTAAGGAACTGGGTTCTCCATTTCAAGAAGTGCATAGGGTAAGCTACGGATGTTTGGTTAGGTTTTGTGTTATGTTGCATTTCAGTGGTTAGAAAACTTCTGTGGAGTGGTGAATAGTCCCACTGGCTCAACACAGAATAGCAGTGGTAGCCAAGATAGCAGCGATAAACCACTTTAAAATGTCCAGTGCACCACAAGAGAGTTGTATTTCAATAACATAAAAAATACATGGCAAACTGACCATTAAAATCATACATTCAAAACACATTTGACAGTTTTCATGGGGCCGGTCTTAAGATCATGAATTTTTATTTATCTATTGTTTTAAGCATTTTTGAGAAGTTACAAGCCCTTTTGTACATAAGCTGAATTAAGATAGCTTTCTAAATTGCTGCAAACATGGTTCAACTTTTGTTTTGTTTTTTTTAATCTTTTGCTTTCACTTTTTTCCTAAACAATTTTATGAAACATTCTTGGTTTCTGCCACCTTCCACCCATATTTAGCAACCTAGGACTGTAAACCAGGGTAGAGTTTTCAGGCTGAACACAGCATATTCTCCACTCCCCTAATCCTGCAGAACCTCCTCCGCCTCACATCTGCAGGGCTGGAGCTTTGCCAGTGGCAGGTCTGTTCTTCACGGCACCATTCCTTCGATGCCTGTAGGGATTTTACTGCAGAAGATAATCCTGACCATATCTTACTAAAAGTTGATGCCATTTGATGATAGTTTGATAGCCTGCATGAATTTAATTGAGGGTCTTGCTTAATTTCAGGAATAGCTGGCATTCTCAGTAATAAAGAAACAAGCCCCCTGATTCACACTACCTGATTACTAGCAATTTCGGCAGCTTTGCAGTTCAGATCCAAGGCTGAAGTGGCACAGAAGTAAAACCACTGTTCCCCCCTCCTGCAAACTGGCTTTTGAAGTCACGGCTATAAGACACAAGGCAGCCAGCTTCTGGGCATAAATACAGGACAGTTTTTAGGACTAACTGCCATGCACTCTCCACAGACTCCAAGTTTAAAATAATATTTGCATCAAGAGAAACTATAGCTGTAAAGAAAGCTAATTTTATGCTGGTATGGTTGGAATATTGTACCTGAACTTGCTCAGAAAGTATGTACTTTCCTTTAATACAAAATTAGCTTTGGGTGTAACTATTATTTGTTTTTCAGCAGAACCTACAAACTATTTCAATTTGCTAGTACCTAAATGTAACAAAAAGATGTTCTCCACACCCATGAAGTTTTATTTTAGGAGCCAGAGGCTCCTGAAAAACCCAGGTGAGCCAACAGCTGGCTCTCATCTTCCTCCAACCACAAATGGAAAGGTGGAAAGTCCTAAAGAAGGAACAGTCCTAATCCTGTCACTCCTTCTCTGCATCTCTTTTCCCTTTCTTCCACTCCATGCCAACCAACCACCTCAAACCCAGTTATATTCACCGTCTCCCTGTCAAGGGATTAGTGGCCCTTTCCTTTTTCCTGTGAGAAGGTAGTCTTCATCATCAGGAAACTTCCTTCACTGTAGCTAATTTCAGATCTGTCTGAGATTACTGAATTTTTGCTTGTTTGTTTTTGCTTTCTGGCAGAACTATATGAGAAGAGAGCCTACATTTTAAAACTTAAAATTCACTTGCTATATACTCTTTGTGGTTATTCACTTCTTCTGCAAGATTATCATATTCCAGGCTTTTGCTGCTGCTCCATTTCTACTAGATACTGCAAATCACTAGGGAATAATTGGATTAATATTTTCTGTCATATGAATAAGAGAAACAAACTTAAAAAAAAAAAAACAAACCTCTGTTCCCATATTTCATCTTTGCTTTTCACTTTTTGTAAATTAAATTCGGATTACTTTTCTCAATTTGAACATTTCCTCTACTTCAAATGAGGAATTAATGGTTCCGTAGGTATTAAAACAAAAATCTTGGCTGAACTGCTAATAACTGAATGGCTGAGTGCATGCACGTGTGTGTATATATGTATGTGCATGTATGTGTGTGTATATATATGCACAAAAAGGCAACATCCTCAGGCTAAATTATCTTTTCACGAAAATTCTCCATTATTATTTTTATCATGGTAAAATCTATAATCCCCACTAGAGACTGGGGCCTCACTGTATGATATGCTGTACAGACATCTATTACAACTCAGCTCCAGCCCAAGAGAGTTCACAAAACTGTATTTCTCCTATGATGCACATAAATACAGCGTGGCTGTTCAGTTCTTCAAATCTAGCCTGGATAACACCCTAGAGAGCACAGACCATCACGCAATGACTATACTTTGAGTTTGACTATCCACGTAATTTTTAAAAAGGCCAGGTAGCAATTTGGCTTAAAAACATTTTGAGGAGCACTGTATTAAAAGACAAACATTAAAGTGGACTTGGACACTTTATAAAAGCAAGCCCAACTTAAAATCGAGCAAGCTTCTAACTGCTGAAGCAGTCAAAAAGCAGTGCTTTTGCAATGGCAAACTTTTTTCCATATGGGAAGAGGTGGGGTAAATGTTTCAGTCCAGCTTTAAACCAAAGAAATAAAATTGGCCTCTCATACTATCAAGAACAATGCCAAATAAAATAACTTGGTGAGTCTTCTCTATTTCACTCATCCCACAATGTTTCTCAGTGCTGCACATTCACAATTGACAGCAGCTTGTCTGACACACCAACACACTCATTCATTGCTTTGTTTTACTGCATTGCCTGATGTGCAGCTGTTGACTTGTACCCATTGCAATAGATGCTGCACATACAAAACAGAAGCTCAGCCCCAGAGCTTACAATGCATGTGTAACAACAAAAACAACAGGCAGATGCAGACGATATCTAAAAAGGAGTTAAAGCTGGTCAGAATATTCTCAGCACACTGGCAGATGACTAGGGGGTTTTTTACATACAAAAAAAAAAAAGGCAAGTTTCTTTTCAGTTAGAGGCATATACAGAGGACGAAGATGCTTGTTTGAATATTAGGTGAGCAATGGAATTTATCATCATAAACAGAGTTGGATGAATACTACACTTCACATAGGCCTGCAAATGTTCCTATTTAAACATATCTTTTCATGAGAAGTGGAGTCATGAATAAAGAGCTCTCTCTCACTTAATATGCAATTTGATTCCACTAGGAATCCCCAAGCAATCATTCCTCTTTTTTCCAAAGTGTAAAAAAAAAAATCCAAAAAACCCAATGCATCAACAGCATTTATCAATCAAATGGGTGCTATGTATTTCTAAATATTGCAGTGCTAGTGATAGGAATATTAAAAAAATAATAATTTTAGTAGCATATGAATAAAAAGATTCACCACAGTCCTATCATGATGATCGTTTACAGTGAAGCTATTGACAGATTCTCTCTGATCCTATTTCAGACTTGTATCAGTAAGCTACTGAGTAGGTAACCCTTTAAGTACAAATCCTTAAGGTAAACTGGGAACAGTAACTAATGTAAATGCAATACAACTGTTCTCAAAACTACCAGTTGAACCATTGTTCACATTCTTGCCATTTCCCAACCAGAAGCAGCATCTCCTGTTAAGTTACTAAGTGCTACAGTCCAAAATTAGGTTCATGGCATCAAGGGTACTAAAACATAAAATGTTTACCATCAAAGAATGTAAATATTAAAATGATTAAATAAATGAGGGCGTCAAGGCCACTGGGATCAGAGAGGAAAGGTCTGCCACCTTGCTTTTTCATCTGTATACTTCCCCCTCCCTTCTCTTTTTCACTCATCTCCCTCCTCTTGCACCATCTCTCCAGAACTCAACAGGAGATCAAAGGATGCTCCACCCATTGTAAACCAAGCCAGAGGCTACCACGCTGGAGCACACAGCCAGGGCACAACTGCAGGGAAAGCAAAAACAACTGCACTTGCATCAGCAACAGAGGTTAATAATTTTAAAGGGGAGAAGTCACACATTCACCGGTTTCACTGTTACAAAAATGGAACCTGTGGTTTAGTCACCAATAACAACAAGGTTAAAACGTATCAAAGTATTCACTTTTTTTTTTTTTAAACTGAGATGCCTGTTTTCATTGTTCTAGGAAAAGACTTTTTTGAAACCCATTAGTTCTTTTTAAATGCTTAAGTTTATATTTAGCATGATTCAGTCTAATTTCTATTAACATGTCTGCAAGTATAACAATATCCTTATCCTTTTCAAGCTGTTTGAATGTGGGATTTTTTTCAGCGTTTTCTTTAAAAGTTTAGCTGGCTGTTTTATAATTTGTCACCTTTTGTCTTCTTTCAGCAGTATGTCATTAAGTCTTTAATTTGGCGTTTCCTGTTGTCTGCAGAGGGATATATGCTGTTTTAAATCCAAAGGACTGCAGACATAGATGGTGGGTAAAATCTGTGAACCATAAGTAAATTCTTATAAGGAACATACAAAAAAGATTGTTCTTCAGTCAGACTTAAGCCATTACTTTCTTCAAAAGAAGAAAAGACACAAGTTAAGAAAAAGGCACCGCCAAAGACCTTCTGCCCAAATGTGCATCTCCATGAAGTTTCCTGCTGAGTGCATATGAATGCACTGCGATCTGGGAAAAGGATCCAAATAGGATTTCAAACATCCAAAAATTTTAACTCAAACATTTAGGTATTTCACCATGCTGCTATTCATTCATTCACTGATTTTTTTTGTCTTAGTTTAAAGAGATGCTAAACAAAAGGAGAAGAGCTCTACATGTATTTACATTCCAAAACTAAGCTCCCCTTACCAGCCCCCTAGTCTGTCATCCCTTCATGGCTAAACAAACCGTAAAGTCTAGCCCTATGTCCTTGAAGCAAAGTCACAAACACAGTAAGAGAAAAGTTTGGTCTTTCAAGAAGAAAAAGACAAAAAGCAGTTTTAATCTATTATAGGTGCCCGTGTTGCTTTAACTATGAACGGCATTGCATTCAGATAATATGTGCAGACTAAACTGGTGGAGGAATGGGATCAATTTCTTTACTATTTTGGCTCTATTAAGCTTTGCTCTTTGACAATTTCCCAGGCATTAATAACCTTTCCTGTCCTACCGCTAAGACTGGTTCTTATATACAAGTGATACATTGTGCAGAACTATTCTGCAAACAAAACCAGAGAGTAAGTATTTTACTGTGTAAAACGTATGCAAGAACAACTGTTGGCTCTCTGCACCACAGGAGGAAGCCTGACAGACCCTGCCACCTGCATCGCATTCGGCACGCCACAGGGCCCCCTCAGGAGCTGCTGGGTGCTTTGGACATGGCAGGTCACACACTGCCAACAACAAAACTTGCAGGTTTTCCCCATTTCTGACACACCAGTATTTTTCACACAGTACACAACATACAGGCTAGGGGTCTGTATCTTCCCCAAGGACCTGAGAATCTAAATAACATTAAAAAGGCACATCATTCCCTTGGGAAATTCCACAATACTTCCTGTTTGTGCTGAACTCTTACTGGCACATGAGTTCTCTGCTGCAGAAGACGTAGAAGTACCCCATTTAAAGCAGGGAAAAAACATGAGAACAGTATGGGAATGTGCTACTGGATTAACAAGGAAGTTCCTCCATGCAGAGTAGAATGCATTTAACCCACCTTTAAAAAGGATTCATAATGAATTATGCTATCTTCTGTTTGCGAATCATATTTTCAACCTTAGTATAGTATGTACAGTTGAAAGCTTTTAAACATGGGAGTTTACTATAAAGCAATTTAATCTTATTGCAAACTTGCAAAATGATACATTAGAATAATATATCTATATAACAAGGCCTCTTTGACGAGAGTGGTAAACATTATTTTTGAAGCACTTAGGAAATTACAGTTTTTTAATATTAGAAGGACCTGTTGAGATCGTAGTGACAAGGATGATAAATTGAATTGCATGCTGTTCAGTTTCAGTTCTTCTGGTGAGACACTGCCGAGCACCACCTTATTTTTGAGCATTAAACATGGAGTAACACTTTTCTTAGGCTGCTGCTAAAATACATTAGACTACTGTTTCTGACCATGTTCATGATACATGTTTTGCTTTGTTATTCAGATTCAGCCTCAAAAGCTGAAGGATTCCAGAACCTGACTTTCCACCTGACTTTGAAAAAGCTTTGGCCTCCTCTGTGCCAAAAATAAAGGAGTTTTATGATCTCAAAAATTGTACAGGTTGAATTGATTTCCCTGTGTTCTGCTATCAAGTGTGAGGTAGAAATATATAATCAACATTTGTATAGCACATTTAACTGGTCATGCCCAGCATTAAGTTACATTCATATGATTTTTGAGGGCCTTCATTTGTCTGTTTACTACTTCATAAATACAGTTAAAAGGTTTATGGAACCTGTATGCTGTCACAAACTGAAAAGGAAAATTCTCCCGGAAATGGTCAAAACTGTTGTGGAGGATTCTCTATGTGGGTAAGGGATTGCAAAAATGTGGAAGTACTACAGCTATTCCACCCAAACTCCCCCACGGACACTCTTACTAAAAGCTTTTCTGTGGTTTAGCTTAATCCACTTTCAAAGTGGACTAAAAAAGGCACTCTTAACATCCTCTCAGAGAGCTACTGTAGAAGAGCTATTCCTTGATAGATATTTGGGGTTATTTCTCCACGTAGACAAGCCTCAAGTGATACCTTTTCTTGGCATACTTCCTAATGTTACATCATCCATCACTATGCTTCAGTCTTTTGGAAACAACTTTGTGGGTAGATCCAGGTATTCTGCATTCCAAGTCCTCTAAACTCTTCTATACTTCTCATCTATAGAAAGCCTGGTCTATATAAACAGCTTTTCATCAAGAATTTGTACAGAAAATGTGAAGTCTGAACATTCCTCTGTCCTCTTCTGAAGGTCTTCACTATTATCTTTCCTTTGTACAAGGAAATTTTCCATCCAAATTAAAAAGAAAGTTTCCTAGCTTTTTGTGTATTTTTCTGAAACAACAAACATTAACAAACTTGCTGTTTCAATCTAGGAAATGATGTGCTTAGAATTCCAGAAACAATTACATAAACTTTAGGTCTCAACTTGAAATTGTTCTTTTTCCTCACCTTCAGAAGAGGAATTATTCTGATATAGTAGTTACGTTGTTAATCCAAAACTTAACAGTGTGCATTAAATCTGTTCTACGATGATAGAAAACATGCAACTGTACAGATACATCCATCAGGAGAGAGGCATCCAATAATTTTAAGATAGAAAACAGCAAACCCCAGATCCCAGGGGAAAACAAAACAAAACAAAATGTAATTTCACATTTTATCAAATGAAGAACTAGAGAATCCCTTTTCAAAAGAAGAAGAAATTCTGCCAGGCAGCCAACTCCAGCCAAAGTAAGAGAACATATCACTAAATAATCTTCATTTGTCAGGTAATACCTTGTCTTATCCTTACCTGCCAGCATTATCAACATTACATAAAAATAAGTTTATTTCACTTAATTACAAGTTTGAAACTCTTAACATGGAATTGCAATGGTTACTCGTGTTTCAGATATATCATTGAATATATTGCCACATACATTTAAAATGTAACACAATCAGTGTTTCCCTTTCTCCACAAACAAATTCAAGAGACATTGGCACATCTTTGTTATTTTGGCACATGCTAACCTAAGTCTGAGCACACAAAAAGCAGGTCTGCTGGAAATCAATTATTCAGTCTCAGAGGATGGTGAGGCCAAAAAACGCAAACCCATTTATTAGAAAAATGTTCCCAACGTGACAACAAATGGGGCACTGCAAAAAACAAGTGTGTTCTGGACATCATCACAAGGCTTTTCATGACCTGGTTAGAGAAGATGCTCAAAAGGTATGACGTAGGGAGTCTTGAAAAAAAATACATGGAGTCATACTCAATGAACAAGTGATTATTTTTCTGGCCTGCTCCAGTCTGTATGATTTCCATCAGCTGTTTATTCATTCTCTTCACCTTCATCCACCCATCTACATTTTGTGAGAAATGGACACATTTCATGTCTAGCTGTTTCACAGTCCAGCTTCAGTCTCTTGCTTCCCTCATTCCACCCAGAAGTCTTACAGGCTTCTAAATTTTTCTAACAGCTGTTTTCTACATGATACATGGTTGCTCAGTGCAGAAGACTACCATAGCAGTCCTAACCCTCAGAACCGATCACTGAAGGTTTCTCTTCTGAAGGAGGTATGCCATGCATCCAGCCTGCCAGCCACATCCATTCCACTAAACCATTTAATCTAGTCTGTAGGTTTTTCATTAATTTGTAGATGCAAGAAAACATAAAGCACAATGCAAGAATGCAAACCCAAACTAGCCAACTGGTAGTGCTCAGTGAATGAACACACCCATACCAGAGGCAGAAGTGGCACTGCCAGACTTACTCTTCCTCATCCTGAAAAACCCTTCCAGGAGCCCATTGCTGCTTCTGCGTCCAACCTGTCTTGAACATTACCCCTTTGCTGTCCGCACCTATTGACTGCGCATCAAACCAGCTGCCAGAATCTTGTATCTGTCTTGCCATTTGAAGCAAACTGAAAGCTCTTTCTCTAGAACCAAGTCTGCAGCCATTAGCAGTGAAGTCCCTCCATATGTTAACCTGACAACTCCACACAAATTCTCATCCTCTGCTTTTGAAATATCAGTAAGATCGTAAAAGCAAGCACTCAGAATTGAGGAAAATGTGAGGTAAGGCCATTTATGCAGTCTGCATTTTTCCCTCTTAATTGCCATTAAGATACCAAAATAATTACACACATCAAATCCTATTTTCTGTAAAGATGCCTCTTTGATTCTATGCAAGTGGGCAGCCTCTGCAGAATGAGCTCTCCTTCTCTACATGCAGGTTAGACCAAATGAAAAAAGCATAACCATGCAAATAACCTGACACTTTGTGGCTAAACAGCAGAGATCTACTTTTCTATCACCCAGTTAGAAAGCCAGAAGCTCTCAATTTTAGTTTCATTTTCCTACACAGAAATCCACAATTTCCGAACGGCAGATGATTCCAGTGGAAGCAATACATGGTGCAAAACAGGGTGAGAAACCCCTGGTTTGAGGCTTTATTCCTGGTTTAAGGGCCAGGCTTCAAAAGCTGTTTAGGTATCTTCAGAGGCACACTGGAGAGGATTCACAGCAGAGTAGCCTTGGGTAGGTCAAAAATTCTTGCACGGTAAGGAGTGATTATGAAAGCACAGATTATTAACATCAGTCAGCAGACATGACACCTGATCTCATGCTTTTCTGATTACCTGCCCCAGGACACCTTTGTCTGGGCCAAAGGATATTTAGAGGGAGGAAAGCAGCTGCAGCTGTAGCCACCACTATTTTATCTGTGTCCTGTCTGGAGTTTAAATTGTGTGTGTCATATTGACGCAAGACGCTAATATGGTTCAAGTGTTGTGCTAATAATGCTTAGTGATTTTGGCAGGAATCCAGGAACACATTGTACAAAGGAAAACTAGACAGACCGTGACAATTTTCAACAGCTTATAGCTTGCTCAAGTCTCCAAAACTTTTCAAGGAGCTAGTGAAAGATTCCCTTCTACTTTGTACCTTTCTTTTGCAGGAAGGGAAGTAAATAGAAGTAGGTGTAAGTACGAAAGAGCTTTTCAAACTGGGAAGCATTAATATTGAAAGAACTACCAAAAGTACAGCAAATTTGCACCTCCACTGAAAAATTCAGACATCACCTCCATGGTAAAACAACAGCAAAACTCCTTTACAATAGTCAGGTATCAGCCTGCAAAACTGCTTATGAGTCTTCATCTTGTATAATCCCAGTTCAAAAGTTCTGGTAAGACATTTGTAAAAATGCCAGAAATTGTTTTCCTGGTAATAAATCTATCTATCAAGGTAACAACTTAGAACACCTAATTGTGCAGAGCTTCTCATAACTCTGAAACAGTACAGTAATAAACAGGGCTCGCCTAAGTCTTCAGGAGACTATCACTATCTCACCTTATACAGTAGAGCTCTTAATTACATAAACATTCGTTACTTGCCATATATACTTTTGCAAGGCATTTTAATTCAGAGGGAGGAAAAAAAGTCCATTTAGTTACAGAAGCAATAAGCTTAATGACTGGAAATTCATTATTGCATGACAGTCTGGAACTGTGGGCCAAGCCAGCAGAAAACTAA
>VYZV01009018.1:0-25686 GCA_013401275.1 Pandion haliaetus
CCCACATCCAATAAAGGACGGAGATTCTCCTCAGCCCTCCTTTTGTTGTTAATGTATTCATAGAAACATTTTTTATTGTCTTTCATGGCAGTAGCCAGATGAAGTTCCAGTTGGGCTTTGGCCCTTCTAATTTTCTCCCTGCATAACCTCATGACAGCTTGTAGTCCTCCTGAGTTGCCTGCCCCTTCTTCCAAAGGACATAAACTCTCTTTTTTTCTGAGTTCCAGACAATGCTCTCTGTTCAGCCAGGCCAGTCTTTCTCCCCTGCCAGCTCATCTTTCAGTACATGGGGATGGCCTGCTCCTGTGCCCTTAAGACTTTCTTCCTGAAGAATGTCCAGCCTTCTTGGACTCCTTTCCCCTTCAGGACTGCCTCCCAAGGGACTCTGTCAACCAGTCTGCTAAACAGGCCAAAGTCTGCCCTCCAGAAGGCCAAGGTGGAAGTTCTGTTAAACCCTACCCCTTACTTCTCTGAGAATCAAAAACCCTATCATTTCATGATCGCTGTGCCCAAGGCAGCCTCCAGCCATCAGATCACTCACAAGTCCTTCTCTGTTCACCAACAGGTCCAGTGGGGCACCTTCCCTAGTTGGCTCACTCACCAGCTGTGTCAGGAAGTTATCTTCCACACAGTCCAGGAACCTCCTGGACTGTTTCCTCTCTGCTGTATTGTAATTCCAGCAGACATCTGGTAAATTGAAGTCCCCCACAAGAACAAGGCCTAGCGATCATGAGACTTCTCCCAGGTGCTGACAGAATATTTCATCTGCCTCTTCATCCTGGTTGGGTTGGTCTGTAACAGACTCCCACCATGATATCTGCCTTGTTGGCCTTTCCCCTGATTCTTACCCATGAACACACTTAACCCTATTGTCACCATCATCAACCTCTAGACAGTCAAAACACTCCCTAACACATAGGGCTACCCCACCACCTTTGCTTCCTTGCCTATCCTTTCTGAAGAATTTATAACCATCCATTGCAGCACTCCAGTTGTGCGAGTCATCCCATCATGTTTCTGTGATTGTAACTATATCATAGTTTTCCAGCTGTACAATGGCTTCCAGCTCCTCCTGCTTGTTTCCCATGCTGCATGCATTGCTGTAGATGCACTTCAGTTGGGCTATTGATCCTGTAACGTGACTCTAAGTTAATATTGAATGTTATATTACCCAAACACTTAGAGTGCTATTCTCAGTCTAAGATACCGTGCTTTAGTGTCTCCTTAAGTTTTACTACAATAATCACAAAATTATTGTGGGTATTTTCTCGTTTGCCATTAGATAAAGAAAAGTTCTTCAAATATATTGCTCTTTAGCTGTATAAAAATAATCAGCATAGCTTCTGCAGCTGAGGCACAGTTTAGAAATCCCAGTGCTATGGATGAAGTTGACTAGATGTCTGCCCAGTTTTGACTCCATTTAAAAAGTAAACTGATTGGGATAGTAGTCTGGGTATTCCCATACTGAAGTACTGTAGCAGTTAAAAAGTCAGAGCAGCAGAATACACCTGAAAACTCCTGGCTTCTTAGGAGGGTGGAGTTAGGTCTTAGTTCAGACTGACATCATCTGCTGCTTTTGCAGAGAGAAGGTAACTTCATCTAATTGCCTATGATTCTAGTTGATCTAGAACAGTTGCCAAATTAACAACAGGAGTTTTGAAGGGCAGCCTTATCAACATTTATTCATATTCATTTGCTTCTTACTCAAAATAATCTTGCACTCAAAGTTGTTCTGTGCAAATATTCTGAGAATATAGCAGAGTATTGTTAACATATTGTTCTAAACATATTGTTCTATAAACCTCCTAGTTTATTCTAAGTTCTGAAGAAGTGACACCTCCATTGGGATACACCAGCAATCTCGTTCTCAGGACGAATAAAACAGGTTTGTTGAGAGTAGGTCTTGGTTTTGCTATGAGCAAATGTCTGTTCCTTTCCATGCAGCACGGCAAATCCAAAGACGTGTTTCACTATATATCTTACCATCATTTTAATGGAGAACTCTGTTTTTACATGTCTGTTTTTATCATAAAAAGGCTTAATTTACAAACACGGTCTCAGTTTTCTTGCGTTGCTGTGGTGAAGTCCTGATGAGCTCTTCCGACTCCTGTGCATAACTGTTGCACTCCAATTACAGAATTTTCTACAGGGCTCTTTGCACTCCTGGCCATCTTCATGGTAGATTTATTTTATTATGCACATCTCTTACAAGTTTTGAAATTTATGATGGAAAAGAAAACCAAACCTCCAGTCAGAACTTCCTTCCTAAAACTCAGCAAAATCTACACTCAGATATCACAGACTCAGGGAATCATGTGTGTGTAGACTAGCACAAAAATGTAAATGTAATCGTGCGGCATGGACTCTAAAGCCATTGTTTTTTAGACAGCTACACCACTACATCTGTTCAGGAGAACAATCAAGTTCCTTATGAATATTCATATGCTTGGAATCTTTTCCAAGTTTCTGGGCCCCAGAGGCTACTTTGGTCCACTGTTTAGAAATAAAATCCAAACCCTCATCAGTCATTTACACAGGTAGTGTAATTATTTCTGAAGGATGAAGGACATTCCTTTGCCCAAGATTCACATAGCATTACATAACTTATTTTGGAATTATTTCCTCAGTTATTTTTTAATTTTTATTTGTATTGAAATATTAAGTATTAATCAACCAGCATGCATGAGTTGGAACCTCACTATTTAAAAGAAAATAATATTAAAGGAGGGAGAAGAAGTTATATATTTTAACCACACTGTATTTGGCTTACAAGTGTTGATATGTTAACCACTAGCTAACTATTAATAGAAGACAAACAATAAATGAATATAAATGAAATAAATAAAGAGTGAAATGTATATAGAAAATAAATATGGTCTGAGAAAGAGGATAACAGAAGGAAACATTTGGATAAGCACTATGATGTTAGGCTTGTATGTTGACTTTTGGAGGTGACCATGTGTCTCTCTTGCATCTGCTGACCAATTTCTGTATTATGTCTCACTTCCACAGCATCACCAGCAGCAGCACCCATACAACTGCAGAAACATCCAGCTTCAATCAGGATTTTATACATCATTTTTGTAATTACTGTAACTTCAACCATCCCTCACTGCCACAGCAGGAACCTGCTTATGAGGAAATGAAGGCACACATCTACATATCTTTTAGAGCATCCCCTGAAGAATGTCATTGAACCCCACCCAGTAATCAGCTGAGATTCTGCCACTACACCAGCCTCTCTATGACATAGTTCCTATGTTTTATTCTTTTTCTCCACCACAGTTTCTGCAGCTTGTTGCCTGTCTGCTGATAGTCTGGAAAGAAGCTTACTCTGAAAGACATCCAGCCCCATGGAAAACTGCAGTAAGAGCAAGCTGGATCTAACAGTGCCTTTGGGCTCCATCCACCTTAGACCCTGCTGCTTTCTTGAGGGAGACATGTAGCCACGTCTTGTCCTTCTGCTATTGCCGGTGCCATTTCAGAAATGGGTCAGCAATTTGCCATCCATCTCACAAGCACTGAAATGCTCACATCACAACTGGCTGCCAGCCTAACATAACATTGGGTCTAAGCTCCTTTGATATCCTCTACTGTCCAGTTGGAAAAAATTCATTCCAGAGAGAACAAATACAAGAGGAATACATGTCCACAGAAATGCCTGGAGCTTTTACATGGGAGTCAGCAAGCATCACAAAAGCAGCCCTGGTCTTGTGACTGCAGCTAAAAAAAACCTGAATCATTTCTCTGAAGCATGATAGAAAGTTTGAAAGCACACTAATAGCTGAAAACTTTATAATCTATCCTTACTCATTAACCTTTCTGTCATTTACATCTTCCACTTTTCCCATGCATATACTAGAGGCAGCAAGGAATCAACCTGAACTGCGACTCACTCTTGCCTTAGAGGAAAATGAAGCCTTTAACACCATGGCAGCGATGAAGAAGCAAACCAATGACTTGTAATGATGATTGGATTTGGTGGCCTCAACTCAGATGCTAGTGGATGTACTACACATATAAAAAGCAGTATCAGAAGAAAAATCACTGGAATGAGCGTACTTAACAATCTCATCACAGAGGTCAGGCACAAAACTGCCCACAAACTGGGATACAGGAAGGAGATGCTAAGTTAACTCTCCAGTTCAGGGTTAAACAGGGACGAGGGTAGGCTTGGACTGCTACTTCCTGGACTGCTGCATTGCTCAGTGGTGGAGAGTTCTTCAGTCTCCTGCAAAGTTCAACTTGTCCTTCCAAAAGCAACCTGCTGCTAGCACAATGAAATCCATGGCTGAAAGAAAAATAATAAAAATTTTAAAATCTTTACTTTATTGGTAGGAAAAAAATCACGGTTTTTTTTGCAAATTTCAACTGCTGTAGCCATGGGTGATCAGTTCCTTCTTCCAACAAATTATTTATGCAGATGCATGACTGATGTTTAAGCATCCATCACCATTTTTCCTGTCTCTTCCTTTCTTTTTTGTGTTTTTTTCTGTTTTGTTGCTAAGTCTTGTGATTATTTGTGCACATGTTTAGTGTTAATAAGTTGGTAAGCAGCCTCACTGAATACAAGTAGTCTCATTGAGTTCCATTTGCCAGTGTTAGTTAGGGTCACAGAGTGTAATCCACAGTAAGGCAGGAGCTTACAATATTATAAAATAAGACAAGTTATACCAGGGAAGTAAGAGGTGTATTGAGATGGGAATACAGCCATGTGTCCTTGCGTATGTGCATACATGTACCTATATTAAAACAGAGATGCAGATCAGTACAACAGTTAAGGAGGGAGAAAAAGAGCTAGCTAGGTAGTTTTCAGTCAATTATATCTAAATTAATTGTGAGAATAAATAAATTAATAATGTAAATTTCAGAATATTAGATTATTCTACAGAATTGGCTTAAAGAAGTCAGGTAATTTTATTACCAGCCCCAGTGGCTGGGTTATTGTTGCAGAATGCAGAAAGATTCCTTTCAATTAAAGGCAACTATTTGTTCTGCAGTTGATAAATTATTTGCCAGCTTTGTCTAATACTGAAATTTTGGCTTTATGCATTCAAAATTGTTTAAATTATTAACACACACGTAAAGGAAGCATAAACTAGAATGCGGAACGTGTTCCGTCTCACATTGTTCTGTTTTTCCCATGGGCCTGAAGTAGGGAAAGTGATTCTCAATGCTTTTCTCCACCCCCCACCCCCCCCGGCTTTTATTTGTTTTAATGAGGTAGCCCCCCTGCAACTTTATATTTATGAATTCATAAAGTGAGCCAGCAATTTCTTATGCAAAGTCAAGTCATGTGGTTGCAGACTCTTTCTCCCCCCCATCCCCCCAAGATATTGTTCTCTGACACATTTTATAATAGCACCATCTTTCTTCCATTAAAGAAATTACTTCAGCTAGATTCCAGCTTTCCTAAGGCACATCACAGGTAAAAACCTGAGTCATCACTCATTAAGTAGTTTTAAACTTGGCTACTGAACAACTGATATGTAAGTTTAACTTCTGAAGCACTATTCTTTTCCATCTGAAATTGTTTATTTCTAGCTTTCATTCTGCTTTCTGCCAGGATATGATTTATGGCGTAGAGCAACTCTCTTCAGATCTGAGACATATGTTCCAAAGCACATATGTTTGGCTTCCTCTTGCCGCATGATGCCAATATATGCTGCTCAAAAGCTTCCTAAAATCAGCTAAAGTTGTCACAAAACTTCACTTCAGGAGATCCTTTGTTCTGCTTCACCTCTTTCCCCCAAAGGTTAGAGGGATGAGCTAGCTATTCACTAAGAAAAACAGTTGCTTGCAAATCTTTATTCACATTCAGTCAGCTAATAAATGCATCTCTTAGTGCCTATAGCCCTAAAATATTCACAGATATTTGCATCAGTTAAGATTTTTCATGTTTATATTTTCCACATTTATTCATTATTTTCCTACCTTTATTTGTGTTAATCCCTTGATGGTCACAACAGAAACAAGGTGCTGTGATTCAGGTGACATTTGCAGGCTGGCAAAACAAGCAGCTCATGAAAAACCTGCTGAAGACACTATCTACAATTAACCTGCACGGCTTTCTGTGATGTTCCATAGATCTTTATATGGGCTGAAATCAAAAGTGGTCCATGAACAGGAGAAAGGGAGGGTCAACTCATTTGTATGTATTCGTTTGCCCAACTGTGCTTAGAAATATATCCCTGAAGACTATAGATAGACATAGAATCCTTTAAATCTGAAAATTCTACGGCAACATGGCAATAACCATACTGGATCATACCTGAGGTACTCTGTATCTCCTAGTGGTCAGCAGCAAGTGTTTCAGAAGAATGCAGTATATGTCTCAGTTTTCAGCTTTCCTAGGTAGACTGTATTCAGATTTGTTCTTTCTACCTAGGCAAAAGATGCAACAGAAAAATAAGTCCTTTAGAAATGGACATAGAGAGACACTTCCAACACCAAGGCCCAAAGGAGAGGTTAGGCCTTCTCGGTTTAGAAAAAAAAAAATGCTATGCATGCCAAAAGAAAAAAAAAATCAATTTCAGTATTAAAAAAAACCAAACCCAAAATAAGAGATGTTCAGCCAAACAGGAAGGCAACATAACTGAAATGGATCAAAGACTACAATTTTTTGCACATGTTGAAAATTACCCCACGCAGAAAGTCAGCAGAAGGTCTAGGCTCTCCTTTAGCTATCAATCCCTACCGTGAGAGCTTTCCTGGGACTTCAGCAGTTCACAGGCTCTATGCCTGTCTTTAGGAGAGAGGTATATTTCATCTGCAATACACAATCACCTTACAGGAATAACAGTCCATTGTATCATCAAATCTAAAAGCTTAGCAGGAGTTTTTTTCTTAACACTCAGATGTATGTGTAAACAAGAAGAAGGTTATCCAAAGTTCCACTTTCATGTAGGAAAGGAATTAGAAACAGGCTGAAGCAGATCTGTGATCTGATGTGTATCAAAATTTCCCCCGTGATGCCACCCAAGCATTCCCAAGCTTCCTTACATTCTGCCTAAACACAGATCTCCCCTAGCTCAATGAATCCCAAACCCTACCCCCTCAATCAACTCTCATTTCCTCTGCAGCTCCAGTCAGGAACATTTCCAGATGACAAGAGATGGGCAGATTCAAACTGTGTGCTAGTCTCCATGCTATTTACTGTTATTTCAACCTCCTTCTCTAGCCCCAAACATGCATCCCAGTCCCAGCATTAATTTAGACTGTGCATTCCTTAGAGCAGGGCCTGGCACCTTCTTATCTTAATTGTGAATAATTATGTTCCAGGTGGGAAACCACTGCTTTCCACTGGAAATGAGAAACTACTGTTACAAGCTGTTGCTGTATGGACAGAGATTAGAAAATTCTTCACAGACCCAGATGTGATGAGTGAGAGCTGGACTGAAATGAGGAACATTATAACCAAAATCATCACCAGGTTGGTTACTAATCCATAGGTTTACTGTGAAAGGAGGGGTATTTACTGAGATTAAACACAGTGAAGAAAAAAATAAGGAAAGGAAAAGAGAGGGCAAGAAATACCTGCTGCTTACCACCTGCCCACCTATAATCATTTTGTGGAGTTTTGTTGAAAGCCTGGAACAACTGAATGAAGATGGAACTAAAGAGGTTGTCATGAGCACAGAGGTGCACAAAGAAGTTGACAAGGGGCTGGAAAGGCTTCGGAGGCTGGGGAGTGTTCCAGGCATTACCCTTACAAGTAATTCTCAGAATTCGATTTTGTTTTACATCATTCAATATATTTTTTTGACATCTTCTGGAAAGACACCAAAGCCTCCTGCGTACAAGATTCTTATGGGATGAGATGACATCCCATCTTTCAGAAGCAGAACTTTTAATGTGGCCAGTTGTAGAAATGCTGTAGGATGTCCTAGGGATTTCTGTCTACCTCATTTCCTATCATGAACAAGTTGCTGTCAACTCCAAAGACAGAGAATTAGTCACTACAACAAAGCAGGAATCCTTCCTTTGCTGCAAACAAGCCTGTTTATCAGCTCAAGGAGACTGATAAAAGGAAAAGTCATATCAAACTGCTCAATCAATGTAAGAAGTAATGGATTAGTTAAGTGACTAGTTGTCCCACACATAACAAATGAAAAACAAAACCATTGGTGTGCTAGCTCTAGTACAGTACATTAAAGTAATCAGTTACCAATATCTCAGTGCTAGTACAAGGCTCTTACACCTGCCAAGTAGGATATAACTTCAACTGTATCATCTGTATTTTAATTATTTTTATTAAAAGCAAATAGGCTGGGGGGAAAAGAGCCCATATATTATTATTGCATACCATAACATACCATAAAGCTCACAGTATCCCACTGCAATGCAGACCCCTAGCAATACTCTGTAGCAATCACCCATTTAAATGGTTCAGCAAAAGTCATTGTGATTCATGCATTCCCAAAGAAAAATTACTAGGCAGCAGTGATATGAAACTACTTTACTGCACAAGAATATCAGCAATAAATAAACACACTGAAAGAATTGGGTACATAGACTTCTGTTTGCCAGAATAATTCCTTCACTGTGTGGCCACCCTCAGATTCTTCAGCCCTTCCTGGTTTCCAATTTTACTTAAACAGATATTCAAAGTTTCATCTCTTAGGATTCTTTATAAGCTTCTCTTCTATTCTTAATAAGGCAAACCAGACTTTTATTACTTTAACAAATCAAGCCAATAAACAGAGAAATGAGAGCATCTTTTTTTTCTGAGTGGAGAAAAGATATTATCATGTCATTTTAATCCCCACATCTAGTACTCTTCGAAGGCCTCCTGACAACTTTCTAAGGCAGGGCCAGAAGCAAGGTGACCAACTAAAAGGAGAGCATATGTCCTTAATGAGAGCACAAGCTTAGAGCAAGTTGCACTCAGAGAGGGGCCACCCCTCCTTTCCTGTAGGTTGTCCAATAACCACAGTAGACTGCAATTTTTGAATGCTTGTATAGCTCCTTTTCAACAATTATATTAAGAGAAAAAAACTCTCTGAGAAACCACTTTAGTAGTGAGCCTGTGTTTTGACAGCTACTCCTACAGACATCATTTCATACTTAGAGAATAAGGCAAGTGTCTTCACCTATTTAGGCTTGACATGGGAAAACCCAATATATCTAGCACAGACCTCATAGCAGGACCAGAGTCTTTGCATCTTAAGAGGACAGGGAGAGAAAGAGGTTGAAGTGATAAGGCTGAAGTGCAAAGTCTGAGAAAAATACAAGAACAAAGATAGACGACTAGGGCAGTTGAATTTCAAAAGGAAGAGCTATTTTTGTCCCAGTGTAGTTTTTAACATTTTAAAAAACTTCTTGTGAACAACCGCTGCTAGCAGGCCCTCTGCTCTGCAATGGCCCAAGCTACCTTTAACCTATACTGGGCTTTACTCCCAAATAAGCTTTTGAACATAGTGACACTTCAGATCTATTGAAATCCCAGTGTACTCTCATTTTTCTTAGGACATATGCCAGAGATGAGCTCTTATTTGTCTCTGAAATTGCAGATACTATAAGTACCCAAATTACCAAATTCTTAAGAAATGTTGCAAAGCTTTTACCTTGTTGTAGGGAGTTTCACAGTTTCTATAAAAATATTAGAAAAAGTATGCCCTTAACTTTCTGCCAGGGTGACTATGTCTTTCTTTGAGTGACTGAAGTATCTGAGTATCTTGAGTGCTGAAACCTTTGTTTCAGTATCTTAGACACTAGGAGAGGAGCAACAACAGGATCCAGCCGTTCTGCATCCAACCACTAAAAGAGCGAGCAGGGGACGTTTTCTCTATTTTTTGTTTTCCTGGTAATGCCTCCCTCCAGACAAGTTCCCAATGGCTGTTGTAAAAGCTGAATTTTGCCCTCTGCATTCAATACGTGGCACAAGATCAACAGCAGTATGAAAGAAGAATAAGCCACTTTAAACAAAAGGGGAATGCAATTTTGCCAAGGATCTGCCCCCTCTCCAGCTCTGATGTTTACTGGCACGAAAAAGGGAACAGGGCACTTTTCAGCTGTACATATAGTATTGAGATGTCTAAAAGAGTTATTAAAAAGCATGGGGGGGGGAGGGGCAAGAGGAATCACAGAAGAGAAGAGGGCAGGGAGCATACAAGAGGAGGTTCCAGAAGCACATTTACAATCCAAGGCAGTCAGCTCAACCAATACCTCAAACACCTCAACACTGCTCCCTCCCTCCCTTTCAGGCAGTCCTGTGGGGCTGGGTGCCCATCTCCTCCTCAGCTAGGTTTGAAAATTTCAACAGTGTTATTGGTCTGCCAGATACTTCTTTAGTCAAGTATTTTGTCCTCGGTGCACCAGGCATTAAATGCCTGCCAAGAGAATGGCTTCATGACACATTGAATCCTTTTTTCCTCTGAGAGATTTGAGACATCATATGGCTAAAGCTCAGTGGATGTTCATTGCTCTTTAGCCTCCTCGGATACTGCACTGTGTGGATTAGTCTGCAAGGATCAGTAGGTAGGACAGTCCACAGGGAAAGAGTAATGCGTAACCACAGATAATTTCCTGAACATCTGAGAAACCTCTATTTTATTGAACACTTTTCTCTTTTCCACATCTATGCACCTTTCTTTACACCATCTATCATCTGAAAATCTTCCATCAGCTCCAAATAAAACTGTACAACTGGTATGCTTTTGCAATTATCTACTTGTAACTATACTGAAGTGCATGGGATTACTCAGAGGAAGCAGAATACAACATATTTATAATCTTTGTAGTTACTGAGGACCACACACCTTAGGTGTTAACATTTTTTCATATTTATTTATTTTGAAGAGCTGCATTGTTCATCTCAGCCCTTAGGCATTTTTATATCAAGCTTTCTAGTTTATTTTGGAAAGCCAGTGATCAACTTCAAATAGGAGTCAAGTGAAGGACATCTTCTGCCACTAATTGACGTAATTACATTAAGTGGTTATTTTATGTCCTCCCTTTTTTAGCTATTTACCTTTCTGACTTTGACAGCACATAGTAGAAATGTCAAGTGCTTTTCACCATTTCGATCACTTTAATTATCATGGCATCTCAAAATCTTTACTGACCTCTTTTGATGCAAGCAATAAAACACATAGTAAAAGATGATCCATTGTAAAGACTTAGTGTCATAAAATTGCTGATCCAAAACAGAAAAGTACAAGAACTGGCACGGTAAGTCAGTGAGGAATGGTTATCCTGTCCCACACAAAATAAGCTCAAGAAAAGACTTGCTGTGTGGAAGCCAGGTTGCACACAGCCTGTTAACAACACTCAGAAATCAAGTGCGGATGATTTTCCTCATGCATCTTTTGGAGGCATGGCCAGATCCCAAGAAATCCAAAGCGCGAAGGAACTGCATGCCTTCATCTTAAGGTGAATGTAATACAAGATGTTCATCACTTCCTCTTCAACTAGAAAAATATACATACTGTGGGTAAGGCAGATGAAGGTGCTCAGTACAGATTCCACAGGCATACCCACATCTATGTGCACATATACACACACATATATAACACCTCTGACACTGTGCCCTTCCTGAATCAGTCTCTCCCTCCTCAGAAACTTTCAGTGGTTTCCTGGCTTGAAGAAGTTTCACCCAATCCTAGAAAAGGGTTCCCAGGAAAGTATCCTGTCCATTACCTCTCAGATTCAGTCTGGGGCTTGCTCCCTACTGCAGTGTCTTCTAAGCATTATCACTGTTTGTGCTGAGGTTGCAGGCTCCCTCCATGCTCTGTCCTCAGCACATGCTTGCTTATCTCTGACCTTAAGCATGGTTTCCAAACCTGAGAGTGTGCAAGTGCTCACAGGGAACATGCATTATGCCCTTTTCTCCTAGAGGATACTGTCTGACCTGAAGTGCAATACCACTAGAGTCGTTTAAACAGAATAGGCAATATCCAGGGTATCTGCACTAACCATGGAGCAAACACACTGTTCTGTTATCCATCCCAAAAGTCTAATCCAGAACTCCATTGTTCTGCCTGCCAGAAACCATCTTCTAAATATTTCTCTAAATTTAGTCAGATATGATTAGTTCTCATGACAACTCCTACCTGTAGCAGTAATATTAATAGGTCTTTCCCTTCCTGGCATTTGCCTTTCTTGTGCATTTATAGACAGCAGTAATATCCCTCCTCAGTTATTTTTCTGATCTAGTCAAGCCAAGTTCTTCTGATCAAAGGCTCTGGGTTCATTATGCTCCAATTCAGCAGAAATCAAGGCAGGTTTTAAAAGAGGTAAACAGTACTCCTCCCTTTTCAGAGTGTGCATGCGTTCATGCAGCCACAAAATGAATCGGATTGGAGAATGATCCAGGTGAAAGCTAAACCTCAAATCTTTTTTCGGCAACAGTACAGAGTTATTCCAGTTATTCATGCTAAAAAACTTCTTTGAAACTCTTGCTATAGATATGAGTATTTCTTGAAAGTAGATGACCAAAGATGAATGCAGGATTTTAGATGCCTCCTGGGACTCAGACATAAACACAATGCTAGAAATTGCTCATCAAAGACTACATTTGCTATCTCGCAAGCTGAGACTTTCCAAATTTTAAAAAACAACTTTGTACTATAATGAAACCAAGACTGTGAAAAGTTTCTTACAAAAAAAAATTGTAGCCAGCATTATACACAAACACAAAATATTAATTAAAAAAAAAAAGTCAAGATAATGACTTGTTCATCTTCTTGTGAAACAAAGACAAAGCAAAATCTGAATGAAAGACAGTTACCTACAAACTAGGTAGGCACTTTGATCACCAGGCTATTTGCTTGTCTGCATAAGCCCCTGAATTACACCAGAAATTAAATCCTAACAATAAATCATATTTCCAAACAAATTTCCTTAGAACAAGCACATTTCTGCAAACAGTTTGAAGAAAACATACACGCATATTGGCAATGTTAACTGAAATACTTTCACCCATTTTTATCCTGTTATACACTGGAATCAGTACCTCCTGATTCACAGTTTAATGGTTTATCTATTAATCCTTTCTGATCTAAGGTGTTTCCTGTCTTGAAAATGTGTAGGCTTCTCCCATCTTATTCTGATTAACGAAAATAATTGTGCAATTTCTGTGCAAGTAATGCTCCAATTCATCCTTCCTCCAGGTCATTTGTACACATATTTCATAAGAGACTGGTAGTTCCTAATGCTCAGCTCTGGGGCAACTCACTATTAACCTTCTTTTCTTCTGAAAAATTGGTTATTTATTTTTACTTCATTGTCTATCTCTTAACCACTTTTAATCCATGGCAGGATGTAACCTCTGACCACCAAAGTTTCTTAATAGTCTCTTGCGAAGACCTTAAGCCAGAGACTTTTGTTTGTAATTTTAAACACATTATATTCATCCATTCTCCTTCACCCACTACTTCTTTCAACATTTTCAGTGAGTTCCAGCAGGTTAAAAAAGCTTCAATTTACTCTTCAAAAATAGCTCGTATCTTATGCCATAGTCACCTTAGAGATTAAAAATTTGAATAGCTTCTCAATTTACTTCACAGTACTGCATTATTATTCACCAGGAGACAATTTTTAGCAACAAGCTTATCTTAATAAACACATAAGGGCTAGCCTAATTCTAGTAGGTACCTTCTTTGCAATCTAATGCAGACACACAAAAGTACTTTTAGAAAGTGATGTGCCCATAACCGCACGATGGGTATTACAGATATTATCTTCAATAATATTTTCACCTTCCCAATTAAACTGTGGAAATTCATAATTAAAAAAAAAAAACAAACACCAAAAAAACACAGAGACTGTAGCATCAGGTAAACTTATACAAATATTTTAAAGTTCTCTGTGTTTTTCACTAAAGTCATTCCCTCTGTCCTACAGCTTTCTCTCACTGACATTGTAGGTACCTCGGGAAATTCCTAGACTTGCAGATTTCAGCTGACCGGGAGATGCAAACATTTGTCAGTGCTGTTAGACATGCACAGGTCCCACAGAAGGAACTCCTACATGCAAACATGCTTTTGTCCATGCAGCAGGGAGGCAGAAAGGTGTGAGGGGGCAGGCTGGAAGAAAAACTTAACCAGCTCATGACCTGCTCCTTGTCTTTGTCTGAGGAGCACAGATGAAAGGGGCTGTCAGTAAGCAGTCTAAAGACACATGTAATTATTCTGGTTTCCACAGTGGCCATAGTGTGCATAACCACATCTTTTAAAAAGCTCTCCAAAACATGCTAATTAATGGAAGTGCCATTTTGAGACACACGAGCCCGACTGAGTACACTCTGATTACCAAAGGCATCTCATAATGGTAGAAATGTGGCACTGAAAGACAAGCTGTCGCATCTTTGTTCCATTTTACTGTCATGTTGCATTTGGTTTTCTTTACCTGAACAGTAAGTAAAAAAGGTATCCTTTCTTTGTAGAGACAGAGAGTTAGAAGAGGATTATTTTTTAAGTGGCTGCCCAGAGAAGGGGAAGGAGGCTAGAAGAATAGGGAAAATTTCTGCAGGTTCATAGGCAAGTCAAAAACGAGAATAACTGGGTGAAAGAACATACATTGTCTGGCGTTTTGTACTGAGCAGTTTCTATTGTTTTACATTATTGTAGTGAGACCTTCTAGAGTAGAAAATGTACTTAAAGGAGAAAATGGTGGATATGGAAATATCTGAGATAAAGAAAGATGCTTAAGTCTATTCTTTCTAAAATAAAGATTTTCATAAAAATACTGTTCTTCAAATAGAAGCCAGTACCAAATTGTTCTCTCTTCTGCCTAACTGAAAGAGGGTATTAGTTTTCTGACAGTAATCCTTGCACTGCAGCTAGGCTGTGAGGATAAGGAAGGAACTTGTTCCTTGGGACACTTAGTCCCACAAGAAGCTGATATTAGTAATGGGTGTTATTGGTAGTAGATTAGTGACTGCCCTGTGCTTCCTACAAAACCTATGGATTAGTGCTGCCTTGTTCAATTACTTTGTGTGAGTTTAATTACACTACTTAGCTCCACCACTTCATGTTTAAAATAGCCATGTATGAGGTGAGGAGACATTTCCCTTCTCATTCCAGCATGTCCTCTCCTGTGACAGCCTTGACTTGTAATGATTCACTCACTTTCCTAATGTCTTCATAGCCCTAGAGTACTTTGTATTTTCTCACTTGCTTTGGTAATTTGTTCTTCAGATTCTCATGAACTCTTAATCCCCATTTTATATCCATCTTGAGCAGATGCTCTGTTCTGCTGGAACTGATGACAGGTTTTGTTTCAATAATTACTTTTACCCTTTTGCTTAAACTGCCTGAGTTAAGCCTATTTTTTATCTCATCCATTTGGGGGAAATAGAAATAAAGTCCAAAAGTTCTTTTCAGATTTTTCTATGGCAATTTCATCTATTTTCAGTGCCTTTTAAAGAATGTTAAACCTTCCCTCCCCCAGCTTCCATAAGTTGACAACCATAGAACTGAACATAACTTTAACCTGCAGAGTTAAAAAATGGGATGCCTTTTTCCTGGTAGAATTGCATCACACTTGGCAGCTTTGCTGTCCTCATCTGACATATAGAGCTGCAGCCCACCTACTAGTGTTATGAGGGATATTTCTTGGTTTGTGTATTGATCTGTTTTATCTCCTGAGATAAGGATCTACAAATAATATATAATCACCACTTCAGTAGAATCCAAAGACCTCAGACAAGATTAAAATTTGCAATGTGGTAGACACTTTCAATAAATTGTTATGACACATTCCTTGAAATAGCGAATGTTTAGTTGAATGTGGATGAGACAGCCACAAGGGTAGGGGAGGATCATCTTTAAAATGAAGCAGAAAATGTTTTTTATTTCAGCACTTTTCTCATGTTCGTCACAAAAACTTGTTTGCACCACATCATAGCTTATGCAGCCCCTGCAGCCTCTGGTACTTACTACAGCAGCACAGAATAAAACAACCCAGATAGATCTGGGACTGCTGCAGAGTTAAGAAATGAATGTTGAAGTCTGGCAAAAATGCCAGAAACTTTCAACACCAAAGGCTGGAGGTCTCGCCAGTGTCTACTCCATGCAAATAGCCAAGTGCTGGGTGAAAGACGGATGGCCTGTATGTAAGAGAACATGAAAAAATCAGTGGTAGCAGGGACCTACACTGTTCTGCTGCCAGGTGCAAGGAGCCAGCCTACATCAACCAAACTACCCCATTTGGTTCACAAAGGAATGCTGGTGCCTGGGCCTAGAGGTAAATAGAGGCCTGAATTAGACACCTGCTTTTCTTCATTGAAGTACTTACAGGTGGTGTGTGTGCTGGGGAAATAGGCTTTCCAAATGGATATCCATGAAAAAGAGCACACCAAACACGGTTCCCCTCAGCTAACTGGCAAGGATGTCATTGGAACCAGGACGACACCCAGAAGACATACAAGAAATCTGCAGCAAAGCCTGGAATTGAAGCCACTTGTATCAGTCTGGTTTCAAAATAACCACCCAGTCCACCCTGCCCGCCAGCCTTTCCACAGGAATCCACCTCAGATTGGTGCCTCTGTGACAAAGGCTGAACGACAAGGCCCAGCTGTCTGGGATTGGGGGTTTGGCCCAGGGAAAGGGCCTGACTTTGGACAGTGTAGGGCTGTCAGAGGCAGCCAGGCAGGAGCCAGCATGGGGAAGGGATTTTGGTAGAAGCAGGATGTGCTGTGGGTGGACAGGGGCTGTATGAGGAGCTGGTGCCCCAGCAGTGTGGGGAGGCACTCAGCAGAGGTTAGGTCCATCTTTCCCAGAGAATGGCCACACAGGATGAGTCATGTTGATTGCCAGTCAGGCTTCTGCAGCCTTTTTTTTCCCCTCAAATACCACTTCCACTTTTCCTTCTACACCTGTTCTCCTTTCTTCAACTGCAGCAGGCCTGGATGAGAACATGAACTGATCACAGCACATTTCTACCTTCTCCCTCCTTGGTCATTCAGCCAGAGCTCATGAAACTTTCTGTAAGGTCATCAACATAAAGGTAAAGAAACTCATATTGCACCAGCCTGCACCCCATAACCTTCTCATAGGTAGCTGTATGCTCTGCCAGAGCTGTGGCAAAGGAAGTTTCCCCACTACCTCCCCTCTCTGTGCGAAACTTACCTCAAAATACAGTTTCCAATTCACAGGCCTATTGTCTGGTTCTTCTGGTTCATATGGTCTTTCTTGGGAATCCTTTTGAAGCTTTTCATTATTGTCTTCATACGTACATTCTTCTGAAGACGACATTTTGTTATGATTTTCCATATTCACAGATGGTGTTGCCTGTGTGTTTATAAATATACATAAAAGTATATATATTTATATATGAGCACTCCTGAGCCAAAGGAAACAGGCAGAGGGTACTCTGAGATCATGTGGGTATGATGGGTTCAAAAAATAGGAGCCAGCCAATCACAGAGCAGTACAAAAAACACATGGGGGAAGATGGTGTCAAAACCAGCGGCTTCTATGTACTTCGTGGGCAGGAGCTTCCTGTTCTGATGTACTTCCAGGTAAACTGGAAGGTGCAGCTGGTCCTGCCAGCCACTTAGAGGGAAGTCTGAGAACACATGGGGTATGATGTTTTACAGAATGACAACCCCCAGGGGAAAGAGAGGTGGTAAATGGGACATGTGACTGGGGAGGGCGGGATTTACAGGGCAAGTGGGACACCGACAGCTGGCAGGGGCAGGACTTCCACCGGAAGTTGGGAGCAGAGCATCTGTTACTTCCGGTCTCTTGTAACAGTTGTCATTCTGTGACTTGATAGGCTTATAATGAAGATTTGCTTTATTAATGGGAATTGGAATAAGATTAAAATGTCATTAGTGACCTAAAAGAAACAAGAAAAAACTAACATCTGCGAGGGAAAATTCCTACGAGAAGTAACAGATGTGATTCAAAAAGGCTTCTCTGAAAAGCATTTTAAGTTTTAATTATTTAGCATATTCACTGTGTAGAAGCAAAACTTGCACAGATTTCTGAACCATAAATAGATTCAGATTACGTTTGAAGAGATTTAATGCCAATGGAAGAGTGGACACAGAATAAGCTGTACAAAATGTCATTTGTAGAGGCATATCCAAAAAAAATCTAATTTAAATACTGTATAAAAAGCATGGCCAAATGCAGGTTTTGTATGAAGAATAAATTCCAATTCATTCCCACAAATGCAATGATGAAATTCCCAGTTCTTACTACATTGAAAAAGGAACAGGACAAAGTGCTGATGATGACAGGGCAAAAAACACCTTGTGACAGGGATACAGAGTACATGACTGAAAAGGTGTTTTTATCTTGTTTTCGTCTCTAATTTCATACTCATTGATTAACAAATTCACTCTGTGCTTCACAATATCATGCATTATTCAAGCAACTTCTTAAAATTTGACAAAAGCACAAAGAATGAGAGGAGAATGTCATAATACACAGAATTTTAGATCTTATTAAACCAAAGGTATGCTTTAAAGAAAATACCTAGTAAGCATACCAGCATAAACAAGCTGGTTTCCACACAGCATGATGCCTGGTTTTGTTTGCCTTGTTTACCAGGGGTTTTCCGTGCCAGCAGCCCTGTGTACAAAGCCATGCAGTAGCTGAGTAACATACTGCAAGTAAACGAATCATTACAGAAGGGAAAACACAATTCTTACTCATTAGGCTCACAATTCTTATTCATTAGTATATTATTTCCCCTTGATTAAGTAGTAAAAAGGAAGAGGGCTGGGGATTTTAAGAGAGGTACGCAGGTTTTTGAAGTGCAGCAATTCTTGCAAAAAGGCTGCAAGGAGCTAAGAAGGAACAAGTGATCTCTGTGTGCAACCCCACGCTTTAGTCAATCGAGGTTACATGCTTTCTCTGCAGGTGAAATTCTATATTCTGAAAAGATACAAAACATGGCAGTGTCGGGCTGGTATAGCACCTGAGGCACTGAATGCAGATAAATTATAATAGTTTCAATCTCCTTTCCTGGAAATCTGCTGTGTAATTAAGAGTTTTCCACTTGAGTGAAAATTGTCATTCCATTCCTTTACTGACCTTTACTTTGCCCTAAATAATCTTGTTTACGACTTCAGACCTGGTTACATTTTTCCCTGATGGTTGCTTAAAGTTTTCTTTTGAAATGGTTTCATTAAGACCAACAGAAAAACATAAAAAACCCACAACCGCAACAAAATCTGAGCATTACTCCATCACAAGATGCTTTTTGTCTAGAGAACTTGATCACACCTGGCAACAGTGATATGTGAGAGACAGCAAACTTCATCATAAATTCATAACAGATAGACTGAGATTACAGAGGGCTCCTGAGATTTACAGACCAAGCTAAAATTAAATCGTACTTGAGCTCTTGACTCCCTAAGGGGCCTTTCACAGCTATCACAATTTGGTATCACAATTATTGTGACTGTGCCTATCACAACAAGAGAATCTCACAAGCTCCTACGAGTCATTAGAAATAAGTACCCCAAAGTATGAATGCTTAACCAGAAAGGCCTTTTCTTTGCCTTACAAGCCTGGGAATTTACTATTACAGAATTTATTAAACATGAGTGTAGACGCTGCCAAACTTTATCCTACAGCAGGAGACTGAAGAAATCTGTCAGTATGGCTAGTGAAATTATACAACAGTAATTTTTCTCTGTCTGTGTGAGAGGACGCATGATAAGCAGACATCCTAGATTTGGAGGGTTTTTCTGACATAAACTTCTTCACCAGGTTGCCTTATGCTGACTGGATAGGTAGATGATACGTGGATTAGTCAGCAGACAGATCATCTATCTAAATGCCATCATGAAACAGCTGCCCTATTCATTTCTATCCTATTAATGCTAATCTTCCAAATCTCAAGCAGGCACTGGTATTATTACTAGAAAGACAATAATAAGAGCAATGGACCCAACAGAACACTATGCAAAATGACATGTCACATTAGAGGAGCACTTTGTTTTTATCTGAGGATTCAAAGTGTTGGAGGCAGCACATTTAGAACAAAATTCCTGGACTGAAACCTTGAGAGCGTCACAAATCACATTTTCTTTGCAAGCCAACAAAGCATTTTTTTTCTAATTGCCAGGCTGCTGATTTTAATATAGAGTGGACCCTGTCAAGAGGCTGGGATTAATGCTGTGGAGATGCTGTAAGTACCTAACAGGAAATAGCATGCCCTCTGATAAAATCATCTTTATTACTTGTACCTGCACTTTTTGGTTCTAATGAGAACCTGGCCCAGGATAGTTTCTAAGCACGCAGGGAGGTGTTATGCATTTACCTATGGCTTCTTCATTATTATAATTACAGTCACTGTCTGGAACTGAAACATCATGTGCAGTGGGGTTTTGTTCCTCTTTTCTCTACAGCCAGATTTGCTGAACTTGTTGAACTTTGTGTGAAACCTTCTAATCCTTGGTGTTGCTACCCAGCTGTGAGCCATTGTATCTTTGGATTATGTCTGCACACATTTTATGTTTGTGCCTTACAGTGTCTTTTCTGCTGACTTCTGTATACTGGGGACCATAGGGATACCAGTGCAGTTACTTGTGTGGCTCACAAAACATGAAGGGAAGGTGCTATGAATAGGGAGTTACATGACATGGGATTGTCTGATGTTAAAATCTTTGATGTCTGGACACTTGTTCCTAAAGACACATCACCATTTCTAACTGTAGCCACAAAAAGTTCCAACTGTTTTGGTAGAAAGACATTTATAAGAACATTGACTAAGTGATAGAAGATGATTTTGTTTTCTTTTTACAATAAGTATGAAATTCAAACTACCTGAAATCTAAAATAGTGTGGGTTTATGTGACGTTTTCATGTTAGTTCATCAGATCCCTGGTATGAGCTCCACGTTTTCTTTTTGTTGGCACAACTGAATAATGTGGTGCAGGTTTTGCAGGCACACACATAACCGAGACAACTACCTGGCTAAGTTGTGAACAATGGCTGGAGAAAGACACTTCCACTTTTCAAAGACAAGTACAGGAAGCCACATGGTCAAATGCGTGCATACATGGTTCCTATAAGCTGGTGATGTGAAATGATAATGCAGGGTTTTTTTATACTGCTACAGATCCAGCTGGTTACAGCTGTTATCAGAGCTTACGGCTTTCAGTATTTTATCCTCCAGGTATAATTTTACGTGGTCACATCTGTAAAAGGCTGCTAACCCCTATTAAGCAGTTAGTAGTCTATTTAAAATGCGTATAAGATACACTTGCAGTATTAGAAGTGACAAGATTAATTTTTCTTTCCACTGTTTGATATCAGTTTTTTAACATTTCTACGTTCTGCATTTAGGCCATTTGAACACCAGGCATGCTTTGGCCTGGAAGTATTGCACAAGCATGTGCTTGAGAGATGACATTGGCCCTGTCTGCTAGAGGGTCAGTAGGGTGTACAATACCACTCTTCCTTTCCTGCACCAAAGAGCAGTGCACGGAAAATGATTTTTCTAAAAACCAATCAAGTCTCATCCCCATTTACCTGGAAGAGGCAGGTTTTGGATGAGTACACTGTAACTGACAACTTGTCTCTGATGCTTCAGGGCTTGGGTGTGGTGCCCAGGTGGTAGGGCCCATCATGGCCAGCCCTGTCATGAGCCAGGGAGATGTCATGGGGTGGGTGCCACAGGTGCGGCACGATGGGGAAGGAGTCCAGCACTACAAGTCACTCTTCTTCCTTCTGCTGGGTAACATCTGCTCTCACCTGGGTGCACGTTTGACCATGACACACTGTGTGGGCAGCAAGAGCAGCATGTAGTGAGTCATTGCCACCACTTTCTCTGCAGGCTGCCGCCTGTGTGCAAACCAGGCTTGATCCTGCAAGCTTATGGTGCATAGCAGCAGTGACAGCTGAAGCTATCATGGTATAGGATATCTTTTACCTGTGTTCTGAGTAAATTGGAAGACCACTGTGTGGTGGACAAGTTCAGCAGATAAATATGACCCCAAGTGACGGGGGGATCATCACTGATGTTTGTTTCCTGTGAACCAGGAACTTACCCCAGTGTAAAGTTAATACATTCCTGCTTTGGACAGGCACTGAGCTGATCCCACTGGCATCCAGCTGAAGGGGCTTGAATAATTTTTATAGGAATTTATCTTTTTACTCTTCATGACAGGAACTGGGAAAAGTCAGTCAAGAAAATGCCTTCACAATATTCTGGTGTCTGCTAAAACACTTACTCATTGTACTGGCAATTTCTTCTGTCCTGGAGAAGGAATGGGTGACATTTTTCAGGATTATACGGTGCTCTGTGTACTGGGGCTGAACTGCCAGCTGAGTCCCCAAGACAGGGCGGTAATTGGCTCAATGCATATCAGGTTCTGTTTGACTCCCCTTTGTGAACACAGGGGCTGGGAAGTAGCCAAGGAAAGAAAATGTACAGCAAAACACAGCTGACATGAATGGCATAATAAACAAAAGCAGATGTGCCTTTTTACATAGACAGCGTGAGGGAGGTGGGAGCAAAATATGTTTCAACAACAACAAAAGAAAACTGGTACCTAAACCCAGGAGGCTGTGCAGGCAAAGAAAGATGCTGTCAGTGATCATAAGTGAAGTAGCATTTGCAGAACACTAGAAGATACCAACTATGAGGAAATGACCGTTGTGGCTACCAAACCCACACAACAGCCCAAATAAATGACACAAGAATGATGTCCAAGTTCAAGGCTTCTAGTGAAATGCTTGGGCTGGCAAACCCAGAGCCCATCACAAATCTATTAGATGGATCAAAGTTCATTACTACCTTGCCATGTGCTGCGTACTCTCAGATGCAGCCCAGTTTTTTTGAACACAGACCAAAGGGAAACAATGTAAGAAATCAAACATGATTTAAATTTGAATGACTCTCAAGTGCAGATGATGACACTCTTGAAATTCAAGATGTCTTGAAGTTCTAGGTATGCCTGGCTTGCACGTTGCTATAATGTTGCTGTTGCTATAATGTCATGACCACTGTGAAAGTACTGGTCTCTGTATTTACTGGCACACAGAGTTTTCACTGCATATCTTAGTGGTAGTAAGTGTAATGATAATGGATATTTTTGATCCCACCTAAGGCAAAGGTTGCACTGAGCTAGGAGCTTTACCTGCCAGTTTCACATATCACCTTCACACACTAAGAAATTGACAACCTAACTCCCTGAAGACAGGCGATGGGTGGGGAAACTGATAGGTAAAATGACTTTCCAAGGTTATTTCAGTGTCAGAGCTGAAGTTCCGAACTTAAGTTATATCTCATGTCTAAATATCCTTTAGGTTAAGTTCCTCAGTGCTGCTTACAGCAGGGTACATTAGAAAAATCAGAGTATTCAGAAGGAAGAGAATGACTTTAACAAGATAAAAAGTTCTGCGTGACAGTAAGAATTAAAAAAATAGTAGTTCTTAGATAGCATGTTTATATCTGTTAGAATTAACAGAGGAAGATGATATATTCCCTTTTTATATCAAGCTATCCATGTTGCAGGAATAAGTTTTTTCCTTCCACAGATGAAGGCTGTGAGAGCTGTCCTTAGACTGTAAGCGTTTGGGGGTAAATAACAAGTCTTTGTTCTTCATTTGCACATCACAGTCAGATACTTGGTCACAACAGGGATGCCTAAGTACTACCTCCACACAAAAGAATAAAAGTTCTCCTTTCTGGGTTCCTAAAAATATTTCTTTTTGGCTCATATGCAGAATTATTCACCCATATTTTGGTAGCAACCGTCTTTGAAACTACAAACTTGTGTCTACTGATTTTATAGTGGATCATCAGGGATGCAAAGAAATATCCGTAAGTGAATTATTACAATATTAATAGCAAAACTGTTCATTTGCATCATGAGAAGCCCTAGATCATGGTCATTATTCATGACAGATATTTGCAGTTGAGTTGTAACTAAAACAAGAGAGAGAAATTTTTTCAGTGATACCTGTCTAGAATTAAATAGTATCTTAGTACTGTAACACAGAGACAAGTTGGCAAATGAAGAGTTATACATGGAAAATGCACATTTATATACATTCAGAATTCAGTGTGCAGTGCACACATAGAAAATTTCCACTTAGGTTCTTTAAGAAGGAGGAAAAATGGGTTTGCAAATTATTTTCCGGTGTTATGCTAGAAGGCCTTACAGTTATTATATAAAAGGCCATTTTATTTCTTTGTTTTCTTATTCCTTACATTTCTTTAATGCCAAACGGCATTTTTCTTTACTAATGGCACTGTAGTCCAAAAGACCAGGAACAGCAGTAAGCTTATTAAAAATTAAAAAGGGCCTCTGAGGTAAAATAGCAAGAGAAGCTTGACTATGCTATCAATGATACTGGAGTTGTTTGTTTAGTGTTGGGGGTTTTTTTTATTTCTGCTTAAACTAATTTATTTTCAGGGCACCTGCAATACTCAAACCAGAGGACATGGAGAAGAGGTTTTCAGGCCAGAGGGGATGTATTTCTTAAGAAAAGACTAGGAACTGAATGAAGAAAAAAAAAAAAGAATAATTATGGTTTAAGCTTTCCTATTTTGGGCAGTTGCTGTTTTGTGACTAAACAACCAACACAGCTGATCACCAGTGAGAATTCAGTTACTGTATATTTGCTTAAGTTTAACTCACAAGGCTGAAATACTCAACACAGTCAAAGAATTAAAATAAGGCCTGGGAATAAGATGTGACATCCCACACATTCATATGATTTAAGGAAAAAATAAGTTTGCTGTGTTGAGATTTATGATGTAAATGTTTAAGTTTCAGTTTTACCCCTGCAAAGAAAGAAGCCCTGTGCATTCTGATAAGAACACTGAAGTCTGAAGAGAAACCTGTATACTCATATTTATTCATACCAGATAATGGTTTTGGTACCAACTTAATTCCAAAACTTACTTTAAAAAGAAGAATCAGCTCTCTAACTGGTAAAAAAATTACATATAATACAGTCCAGAAACTTACTATTTATGAGCCCAAACATGAAAGATTGTACCCAGTGACAAAAATGTTGTTTAGCTAGTAAAAGAGAAAATTTCTGTTAAATCACTGACGCAAAAGCAACCAGGAAAGCACAAATTATTTGTTTAACATAATTCTAACTTATCTGTGAGCTGAACTGCAGCATTTGTTGCAATATAATGCAAATAAATGGTTTCTGTTTGTGTTCAACAGGTGACAACTAGCTAAAACACATATCTTGAAGTTTACAATACAGCAAGAAGACGACAAGGTGTTTGCATGAGTAAAGGTGAAATATGGCAGGATTTATTGAAAATTTAGATATAATGGATGCATATGTCCTGTTCTTAATGCTTCTAGATATAAAAGATTTATCTGATCATGGCAATGTTTACTGTTTCTGCTTAAAATGTAGGTAGTGTTCCCCAGAGGCTGTCATTTAATATTTAATTAAGTTATTTACTTTGATTCTGAAATTGCAAACTCTCTAAATCACAACCCCCTAGTCACTACTTAAGCAGTTAAAATTGAAATTTAATAGTCATTTCATGCATACCTTATGTACTAGGAATTACTTTCGTAATTCCTTGGTGATGGTGAAGATATTTAGATTATCTCTGACCAGCATCTATAAAGGGGTTTGATTTTGTGATCATGGGGAGAGAAGACAAGGGGAAATTGATCAGTGCATCATGTATTCATTCCCATTCTTTGCTCTTTGCTCCATAGAATTGTCTTCTTTCAGTGACTTCTCATCTGCTCTTTGGGCTCGATGAATTATTTTACTCTGATGCAAAAAAAAA
>VYZV01009021.1:216-18699 GCA_013401275.1 Pandion haliaetus
AAGAGGGAAAAAGAGGCTCTTCCATGGCAAATTCTGAAAGTCAAAGTCATTATACCTAATGTAATAGCCATGAACATTCTCCTTGACCACCACTTCTAGCCAAGACAATGGACCAGGCTGTCTTATTTCTGCAAGTTTCTGTTCATTGCTAGGCTGTACATAGACACAAGAATGCTATTTTTACAACATTACAACACTGTCTGTTGTTGCAGCCAAACACTTTGGCTTGAAAATTTGACTTCAGATATGTGTTAAGTAATGCACAATAAATGCTCATCCAAAAGAAAAAAAGAAAAAGAAATGCTAGAGTGCATGCAAAGCTGTGATCTGGGCACAGAATAGTTAACACATGCCTGCTGTCCACTCGACATTTTCCTTAAAAGCTGCTGTGAAAAAATCAGATTTCTCCCCAGAAGTATTATGATTGAAAGTAGCAACTTGAAAACAGCAATGTTTTTATGGGCTCCTGTGAAGAGGATTCTCCAGTGCTCAGTAGGGCAAATCCAACCTTCTCAAAAAAACTGATCCCATTATTCAGTTTTGGTAATTAAAATGTTTTCTAAATGACTGTTCCCCAGCAGGAGGAAATTGATTAATTTTAATGCATTATTGTATTTTAGCATAGAACAACTTTTTCTTTTTTTTTTTCCCTCCTCTTGTTCCCACCATTTGCAGATGAATTATTTAGATGTGAAGATTTGTCTACTGTATTTGACATGAAGCTTTAGGGAGTAAGTGGAGAAACCCAAGGAGTGCCTCATCATTTGCAAGTTCAATTTCTTTCTATTTGGATATTGATTAGCAGAGCATATATTGTGAGGAAGTGGCTTGACTAAGGGAACATAGATCTAAATGTGACTTTAACATAATTTACATATTTAGAAATGCATTTAGGGGTTTCATTATATGCTGCTTTTTAAAACAAGTTGTTTGGTTTGGTTTTGTTGGGTTTTTTTTAAATTAGGTCACAGAATCTTATTTAATCTAAATATATTTGAATAACACTATGAGTACCATCTACAAATGTAGTGCCTCTTACTCCGGCCCAAACTCTGAGTCCTTTAAAATACACCCATTGACTTCAGTTGGGTTTGGGTTAGGCTGTTAATTACTCGCATGAGTGTTAGAAAAGTTGAAGAAGCAGACACCTGGATAGCTAACTTCAATAACTGATCAAAAATAGATCCTGTCCCATGTGATGAAGAGATGCATGTATCTTACAATTCTATCACATCAAGCAATACTTTAAATAATTAAAATTATTTTGTGATTATGTTCATCTTTTGCAGTACTTTGAGTAAAATCAATGCTGCCACACATGTCCTAATATTAAATAGTTTCTTGAAACAGTGTTTCTCCTGCTCCCAACAATTTTTTCCTTTTTACAAAGGCTTCTGCTCGATTAGAAATTAGAAGAAGGAAAGTCCAATATGATTTTATCAGACAATAAAAGTTTGCTTAGATATCCAGTTCTATTTTCAAGCAGAGTTCAGATAGATGAGAAAACTGATATATAATCAGATTTTCTGGAATGAAACTATTATCATCCAATTGCACAAAATATAGCAACAAACTGGAACAGAACTAATTGGCTTTGGACTTAGTAGCAACTGACAGCAGTCACCTCCATAAAATTAAGAGAAATGAGCAGGGTAGACTAGTCTATAGCTAATATAAGACTAATTCGCCTGGGAATGCATACAGTACTCACAAGAACTTTGCCCAGGATCTTGGAGCACTCTACAAATATGTTAAGATTAAAAAAATATCAGAAGCATTAGCATTCCCAGTAAATATAAGGCACTGATACTAGAGGCAGTCTTTGACAAAGCCAAGAACAGTCTTCACTTTTCCTGATTCTGTAACACATCTCTCTTTCTGGCAGTAGATTTATCCAATAAACAACAGTAACCATAACATTTATCACTTAATATCAAATTTACTAAAGTGCTCAAAAATCTCAAGCAGAATGAAGGCCTATATATTATGTAAAGACATCCAAAGAAACTGTTTTTCCTAAAAAACTTAGTCCTACATATCTCTGATGGAAGTCTCATCTCCAAAAGAACAGCAAGACTTAAGTGCAGTTGAATATCCAACTGCTAGCACTTTCCATTGTTGGGGACTTAGTTTGAGTTCAAGTTTGAAAACTCAGCTCTGATAGAGGCTGAAAACAATAAAAAGTTATGTCCTTCATACAGCAAATTTATGAATGTATGTTACAATACACAAGTGAGCAATGCAGAGACTACATTATATTTTTGGCATACACTACATAGATTTGTCTTGTGTACCATTGAAAAAAAGAGTATTACAGTATGAAGGAGAATGGCATGAAGACCACCATATCCTATTTCCAAACAGCCTAGTGTCTGATGACTTTGAATAATTAGTTTTAGCTAGATGAGAATTCTTTGTCCATTATGAATTCCTGCATAATGAATAACAAGCTATTATGCTAATGCAAGAAAATACTTATTTGTATCAAAGTTTTTTTTTTTTTTGTATGACAGGCAACATGCAACACAAGACTTCTTTTAATTTACACACAGAGGTCCAAGATGTTAGCTGGAAAGAAAGAAAGAAAGAGTCTCACTAGCATCGGGGGGTTCAGTGTGAAATGCAAACACTCAAGCACTGCTTGCTCTTCAAGTGGATCAGATGGTCTAAATGGGGATCATATCTGCTCATAAGAAGATCTTTCTTACTGTGGCTTAAGAATTTACCTGAAGTGACATAAGTTTTGAAGACTGCATTCTTCACACTGCTAACCAGAATGATTCATGAGAGCAGATGTACTAACCCTCACATACAAGGAGTCAAGCTTATACTTTACAACATAGCCTCCTAACAGTGATATTTTTATGCATACTGACTTCCACGATTTCTTCTCCAGAACTCTGATGCAAGAGCTAAGACTTAATATTACTTTTTATTTTTCCCATGCAATGTAATAAACAAGGAGTATGCAAGCACCCCAGCATATGGAAAAGAGCTACTTTTAAATTAAAAAAGTAACCCTTTTGTAAAGTGAGTCAGTGTTCCTAAATGGGTTCACTGAAGTAAATCCAGTGCTAACAAATGTATAATGTGCTCTGTTGGCAATGGCAAAAAGGAAAAAAAAAAAAAAACAAACCAACCTGAAAAAGCCCCAAACCAACCCAGAAGCATTAACAAGAACTCTAGTAATGTCTTCTAGTGAACTGAGCGTCCATGAAAGAATACTGGGCAGGTTTATTCACTTTTCAGTGACAACTGTTAAGTATTTCATTCATCCCAGTTTCACACAATCACCCAATAGTTGAGGTTGGGAAGGACCTCTGGAGGTCATCTAGTCCGATCCCCCTACTCAAGCAGGGCCACCTTCAGCCAGTTGCACAGGACAGTGTCCGGGGTCCAAGAATGGAGACTCCACATCCTTGGAGTTTTTTAAGATTACATCCTTGTTTTGTGCAACTACATTCCTAGCTTTTTGAAATGTGTAAGTGCCTAAAGATACATCAACATACCCAAATATTGTCCCTTCAGAGTTTTATGTCCTCCTTTTGTACTACTTCCTCTTCCAAAATTACACTGAATTCCTTTTGCTCCCTTTACTTATTCTCTTTGGTGCTGTCACCAGTAAACTCCCAATCTCCCATTATTCCAAACACCAGTGAGACGTCTGTTGACTACCAGATCCTAAAAAAAACCCCAAAACTGGAAAGCCACAACTGAAAGGCAGCTGCAGATTGCACTGCTGAAGCCAGACACGGAGAAACTTGCAGAATACCGGGCAGATGGTAGCAGTGCACAGTGGCAGCAGGGTCTGTTAAGTTTACAACAATGGCCAAACCAAGGCCCTGTCTCATTACTAACTGGAAAAGTAGCACTGAGACATCAGTCCTTCCTCTTTCAGGGTGCTGCTTCAAGTACAATTCAGCGGGACAGAACAATCGGATCCTAACAACATTTATGTATAGCTGCAGGTAAATACAGTGTGCTATACTACTAAAATTTATACCACAACAGCGCTTTCGCAAGCTCAGAATACACATCTGCCTTCACCTTCAGTAGGCCGCACATTGGTAGGTTTGTGTATGAAAGTCAGAGCCTATTTCATTCTACAGTACCTGTGCAAATGTTTCTTTTACAAAAGTCAACAAAACTACAAGTCTATATTCTGCTTCCAGTGCACATTATTTTAAGTAGGTCTCACCTTTTTTGAATGCCTGCATACAGAAGAAACAACCTAAACTTAGCTCTCTACTACAGAGAACACAGACCCTAAAATTGTCCTCTGCTTAATGTTCTACCAAGCTGCCCTTCAAGTGGAAAAATAATCCTTAAACAAAGCCTAAAAGAATGCTAGGGAGGATAAGACAAAAGAAAGACCTGCAGGAAAATAAGTAGGGGAAAAGTATCTGCTAAAAAAAATTAGGAGGATGCCTGGATTATCTAGAAACCACCAGCGTTAAATGCTGGACGTTAATCAGTGCAGCAGCATCCTGCTGACTATTTCTCTTTGCTTCTCTCTGTCAAGCAAAAGGATTTTGCACACCATACACAGATCTGATTCCTCACTTTACCATTCTTATTTAAGTCAGTAATTTCCAGATGAACCTTTTATCTGTTGCTGAATTTTATTTAGTTGTCTCTCTGTCCCCTCTTGTTTATTTTCCTAATTGTGTTTCTTTTTCTTGCTCTTTTCAATACAGAAGTGACTTTCTGTGTCATTGGTACCCACACACCTCTGCCTGCCAAGCTATTTTCCATTGCCTTTCTTGTTTAACATTGTTTGCCCCTTATTCAGAGTTCCCACGTTTTTTGCATTTTACAGATCAGAGCAAGAGGAACAAGCTCAGTTTCTAGGCTACACTCAGATTATCCACAAACAATCCCATGGAACATACTTTGAGAAATAAATTTCACTTACATCTTTATCAGCCAAAGTGGCACAATATAAATAAAAAAAAAAATTAAGAAAAATAAAACTTCACAATTCCTGTGGATTGCAATGGACGCGGCAGCTGCCTCAACTGTTAAGAGCACACACTGCATTCATTCGTTTGTTAAGTGATACTTTGCTGTCTCCTGACCACAAACAGCAGGTGGTGTTTTGTCATTCGACAGACCTCAGTTTACATAAATCACAGTTTCTGTCCTGAAGAGTTTATAATCCAGTGCTAGGTAACATCTCCTGCAACAGGCAGTACCATGCAAATGAGTCTCCTTCCATTTGCAGCATACAAATCTTTCTGTATATTTGACCATCATTATTTACTATAAATGAATATTTTGTAAATATAATTTACCACTGTTGTAATTTCTGTGATTTATTCCCAGTAGCCCTCACTGCAGAGACTGCATCTAATCAATCCTCAATTACTATGTAAATACATCCTATAAGCTACTGATGACATTCCTTTCAAACACATAATACGCAATTAATGACAGCTATAATGGCACCAAAGACTCCAAACCAAAAGAACTTCTCCCTGTAATTTACACTTACCACCACTAAAGACAACTGATTTGTTGGAGCACTTATTCAAGTTTTTTGCAGTCTTCTGGAAAAGTGATTATTAGTAGTTCTAGTCAGTGACTGCAGTTACTGTACTTCGCTCCTCAAAACAAAATTCTACATAACTAGGTACAATGATACTTCCTGTTGTAACATTACATGGTAATAGGGCGACATCCAAAAATCCTCATTCAGGGAAAGCTTGCAGTAAAACAGCAAAAACCTCGCCCTGCACTCTATATAAGATACGTGCACAGCTCTGTCCTGCTTTAACACTACAGCTGTCAAAACCCATCATATCTAAACTAAAGCTCAGTTACAAATGATAATTTTCAAATTTGTTCATTTATTCCTTTACAATAAAGTTTTTAGTCTTTTTACCTTTCTTTACAAGTAAAATGGAAACTAGGCATTATTATGAAAGGGTGGGATTCATTTCACCAGATTTGAGTAATCCAAAAGTTAGATGCCTGGCCTAGTCTGGTCTGCTAGTCCATCTTGAGGACTACCAGACTACCAAGGACCACCTTGACTTCCTCGGAGGAAGGGGGCAGGCATCATATCCAGAAGGCAATTCAACCTAAAGGTGATACCATCTGCAAAAACATGCCTCCAAACGTCTAATCCCTTTGCAAATAAACACTGGTATAGAACTCTTCTTTCCCTAGTGTTTCAGTGCATGACTTGTAGAAGGCAATGCATAATAACACTGAGAAGTCAATTTTCTGATGCTTGAATTGTATGTATAAAATAACTGATTGGCCCTGTTTGGTTGATAAAACTCCTACCTGAAATATGCAGAAAAAAGGAAATTAGAAGAGGAGAAGGGATGAAGAACGTTGCTACACTGGACATTTTTACTAAGTTTGAGAAATGGTAGGTGTTATAACTTTAATGGTTTGATTTGCCTTATCCATTTTAACACACAGAAGTTAATACGATTTCAAATTAATCAGCCAGTACTTCTTTAAAGTGATATTTACAGCTTTTACATTTAAATGCAGGCAAACAAAACTATAATTTATGCTATAATAATGACATATAAAGTATCATTGTTTTAATTCTTTAATAGAATTAAGCTAGCTGTGGCAAGTAGATAAAACCCCTTTGAATAGTGAAACATTGCCATAGTTTGTCTTGTCAAGGCTCCTGCTTCTAAGAATATTTATGATTTTACTGTTCCTTGAGAACCATAAAAGACACAGCATGTCAATGAGACAGTTTCAATCTCACTCTGGATATTTCCATCCAGAACTACAGTATAATTCAGTCTCCATCCCCAGATAACCCCAGCCTTTCTCCTTATACTGCTAACAAAGGGCTTAATACTGGACTTCCTCCTGAGAAACAAATTCTATACCTTGTGCTAACCCCCATGACTTCGCCAAGACTGCATGGAATGAAAATGAATGCAGCAGTTCATTGTGAATTACGAAAGCACGAATCAGACCCCAGCATACAAAGTGCAACGGCAGTTTTCTGGAGTGACTGCCTGTCAAGTAGGTACTAGACTACGATGCACAACTCATTTGACAAACTGAGTGTCAGTGAAGTCACGTACCAGTGTCCTATGCTGCTACCAAAAGCATGTTGGCTGTTAAATGACTTTACATTCTTTTTTCTTTTTCTACCGAGCTTATTTTAGAAAGGTTGTATATCAATCTGGAAAGTGCTGTGAACATGATGTTATCATAATGGTACCATATGCCAGTCGACTACTTACAAATCATCCATGCTTCCCTCACTTGGTAGATTTTAAAAGCATGATAAAGAACTTGATTCTCCTCATGCTTACACTGGCTTTATATCAGTATACTTCCATGTTTTACACTGGTAAAAAAAAGGGAGAAATATTTGTACCAAACCCTCTAAAAACCTTTAAAGGCTCTTAAAATGGCTTTGTCATATGACAGTTTTAACTGTTCAAGTATTTGTCTCAAAAACAGATATGTTAAAGATTCAAACCCTATGAAAAAGCAGAATATGCTCCCAAAACACCTTATCTAGCTGTACAATCTATAGAAATAGGTTACATCCTTTAACTAAAGAGCTTTGGAGCTTTTAATTTACCTTCCTGTTTTGGCCCCTTAAGAAGGCAACTGAATTCCAATACTCCACCTCATAGTGTCTCTATAGCTTTTTCCTACCTTCTTTGTTCTAGAGAAAGCAGATTTTCATGTGTTTACAACACTCCACAAACCTTGCAAAAAATCAGGTACCTTAAGACTTGCGATAAAAACAGGAGGTTAGCAAAAGTCTAGATCTTAACAAGGAATCCAAGAAAAAAGCTTAAGGAAAACTTCAGCTGCGTATCTGGACTTCAGAGAACCTGGACCCATTTCTACTCCTATCTACCAGTTAAATTTAAAAAAAAAAAAAAAAAAAAAAAAAAAGAGAGAGAGGGGGGAAAAAAAGGATCTGTTCCCAAATTTCACACTTAGCTAACCTTTAAGCTGTCATATTCAGGCAGTTCTCTGGTGCCTTTTTAACCCTTCAAAATATTTTTCAGAGTGACTGTTAGTGCTCATGTTTTGGGTTGAAAAACCTAGAAAACAAAGTATATCAAGTTAGAGCACAGAACTATTTTCACTTAGCTACTGTGTCTTACTCCTCTTCCAGGCAGAGCATATCTCTAGCAGTGAATCTGGTTTCAGCCTCATGCCTATTCATTCATTATCCTTTATAGTCAGGCTGTTAATAGGAGAAATTCTCAGTGCCAGTTCTTATCGCAAAAGAAGTTAGGCCTACCAGTTCTGGTCTTGTTTGCAATCTGGTGCAAGTTGGATGTGCTCTTCTCTCCTGCTGCATTTGTGTGAACAGGCTAAGTGGTGACCCTCATTTTGTATCTCTCTCCCTCTCTCAGAAAGAAGCTTTCATACAAATTTCAATACTTTCCCTTTAGAGAAGCAGCCAAACAGGAGAAACAGCCTGAAGGGCTTACCACTACTGTTCATATACAAGTGCTTGTAAACACACTTACCTTGGAGAATTCTGGACTGGTCATTGGACATCCTGACTGAATACCTTAGATCCTCTGGGCTGTAGCCCACTGTTTTACAGCTACCGAGTCTGATCTTCACAAGGGCCTGGAATATTCTGTCTTCATGCATTTGGTACATAAACATTAATTCCTAAGGTAAGGATCACATTTTGTAAACTCTTAAAATTCCTCCTCTCTATATGCATATACCAATTGTACACCACTCACAGGAATCACATAAAAGTATCACGTGCCTGAATTCATCCGGCAATCTTTAAAACTGATTCTATCTGGGATTTGTGTCCTTTGAGAGTAGCACTTTTAGTTTTCTACAAGCTTTTTCATCTCTCTCTCCTTAATATACAGAACTTCCTCACTGAGGTTTCAATCACTTTTGTGCAAAGAAAAGTACCAATCGCTACTGCAGCACGGTCAGCCTGCACAGTACAGAACAATGACGTTGAAGTTTTTTCATCTTTTCCATTAACATCTGAACAGCCCTTTCTAGGGGTAACTCGTTTATTCACAATGGTAACTATTTCCTCGACCCCAGGTTTTACATATTAGTCATTTTTAGTAATATGCGAGACAGACGGGGAAGGACTCGGTTGCCTAAACAGGGATGCCAAGTGCTATTTGAGGCACCCGAGGAAAACCAAGATATCTGCACCAGGCACCAGATAACAATATATGTCTCACAGGACAACTGAATGCTGCTGGAGCAGCAACTAGAGACTAGGTAGGATACCCTGGGGAACCTAAGATGACTGCGAGACCTGAATCCTATGTGCAGCTACAGTGTGGTCTAAAGTCCATCACCATCAGTGGACAAATTCCCAGCGACTACAGCTTTGGTTTGGAACTAGACTCTGACTCTTGCCGTGTCACAGTTTCCTTTGCACAGGTATGCAACGGAGAGAGGGGCAGTGTACGTAACCCCGTGACTCCCAGAACTCCTCTGCAAGACACAACCAGCGTTGACAAATTTGCATAAAATGACAATAAGAACGAAGTGTGTAGATAGGTAATTCAAACCCAAAGTGGTACAGATGGATAGTTTGTGGGAACCCACCATACACTCTGTATCCACCTGGAAGTACACGAAGGCCAATGGCAAGCATACACGTTGCAACAATTCAAATGTTAAAACTAGTGCAGGAACCATACTTCCACACTCCCCAATGCCTGCAGCCCCCATGTTTCAGGAAAAAGAGCTTATAGCTGTTATATAAAGTAACAGGGAACTGTATAAAGTCTCCACTTAAATTCCCGCCCCAGAGATTTGCACAGCAGTACTGCAAAAAGTAGTAATTATATAGTAGCTTTTTAGTACGCAATGGTGTGCAGCACTTCTCTTTTTAAGCTGAACAACCAAAGTAGTACCATAAATACTATATTTAAATAGTAGCTTAAACCACATGGTTTTGAAAACAATAACGAAGCACATGCTTTGTAGGAGCACAAAATTAGAACTTATTTTACAGACAAGGATAAAGGGTTTGCAAGAATTGTGATCACGCTACAGAGAAATAGTTTATACAGGCTGTACTTGAAGGTACATTCACAGTTCCAATATAAGTAACTGTTTTCAGAGATTTATAGTTTTGCTGTATGCATTTGCTTAAATATTAATTCTGCTGCCTAGCATTTAAAGCTCAATAGTTTATTCAAAGTAAAAATGGCTGAATGCCCCATTCATAGTAAATATGCTTACAAACATGCAACTTATTAAAAGAGAACACTGGCTTCTACTTGATACTTCTTCCTATTAATGTATTTTTAATTGTAAAAACAAGAGACCAAATTAGCCCTTTTTCAATAAGTAAAAAACAGGAGCAAAATAATGCATTTCTAATATTGTATATTTTACCTCAGCTTTTTTTTTTTTTTTAAACTAAAAATACAGTATTTTATAAAGTAGATGACTGGGTGACTGGAAAGAAAGACAACATTGAAATTTTATTTTGAAAAACATATAGTGACCACACGACCATTGTCAATGTTTCATATGCTGAAACACTTTCACCATAAAACTTTTACAATTCTGTAATAAATTTACTCGGATATTAAGAAGAAGCAGAAAGAAAACTAAGTTCAACAGTTTGAATATTGAAGAAGCCTCCAGAGGTTGTTACTGACAAATAAGAACTCACACATTTGCATTGAAACTAATTTTGCAAACTTGTATCATTATCCTGAAATACACATGCTTATTAGTATTTATTGTCCTAACATAAAGCCAATTCAGGTGCCTCACACTAACTTTAATAGACTCCAGACCAGGTCCCATGAATGTAAACTTGTTCATAAGCTTTTGCAAGACCAGATCCTCAGTCTGTGAAAGATCACAAAAAATCAAATCCTATTGTGAGACTGTTTAGTTGGTTTACTCACCTTTACTTAGCACTACCATAAGCAAGGCAATACATGTAGAAGAATCCATCTGTCAGCTGTTACTCTGGGAAGGAAAACTTGTGGGATTTAATACCAAAGTGGACATGTAAGGAGGGAGCGACAGAAAAGCTCTGGCTGCACTCTAAGAGAAGTCTAACAGAATGGGCAGGATTCAGACTGAGACTTGGATATCCCAGCAGAAATCTCCGCAGCATTAATTAGCCCCATAATGTGAAATTAAGAGACATAACATCCAATCACCTGACTTGAGATTTCTTTTACCAAAATACAGAACTGAGCATGACTGGGGTGTGGGGGTCTCCCCCATTTGACAGGATATGGAAGGTAGACAGGCTGCTACATCCTAGTTCATTCATAATTCATATGTTACTTATTTATGTTCTAACCCAGGAGGTCATAAAGATACAAACTGTAGACTTCCTTTTAGTTAACTCTGGACTTTCTTCCTGCCGGGTGGGGGGTGGGCTGACCCCAGCCTTCACAGTATTTAGTGATCACCGGGCTTATTTAAATCTCCAACCCCTGTGATACTCTGAGAGATGGCTGCCTTGGTTTCACAAAATATTGATCCTCTGCCCACCTCTCTGGGCCAAACAGATGCCCAGTGCCTGCAGCTGAATATTAATAAACACAGGCATCAGAACTCTGTGCTGTCACCTGAGGATCTCCGCTGAGCATTGAATTTGGGAGCTGATGCCCTGACTCTCCCAAACTTCTCTCTCTTTGTTAAGCACCATCTGGCAGGGTGGCCAGAGTCCTCCCTAGGCAAAAGAAGGGAATGTTTGGCAGCAGCGAGTAGCACCAGCGAGAGTGAGATTGTACCAGCTAGCTCCCCAGCCTCAAGAAAGAGGCGTCACTTACACACTGCATCCTACAACTTCTCCCTTGTGCCTCTCCCTACTCCAAAGACCCTCTTCATCACGAGCCCTGTCAAGTACAGACAAGGGAAGCCGCTACGACCCAAGCAGCAATTCCACTCGCCCGCGCAGAGCAACAGCCCGAGGACGGGGACACACGGGTCAAAATCTGCCTCCTGCAACCAGAAGAAAGTTCGTGCCGACACAACACCCCAGTAAACCATGCGGTTGGGGGGCAGCTTCTGAGAGAAACGCTGTTAGGGGAGAGTCCTAATAAAGCCGTTAGATCTCACCCACACACGTATCTCCTACATCAGCACTTCCAAAATCACCGATGAGAACCCAAAGGAAGATCGAGGGAAGAGACAGGCACGGGAGGCTGGAGAGAGATTGCCTCCCCCCGGCTCGTCCTGGATGCCTGGGCAGTTCCAGGAGGAGCAGGGAAGGGGGCTTCCTCCCTTGCAGCCAGAGGGTGCAGAGGAAGCTTCTTGCCCCGCAGCAGTAGCAGCACCAGGAGCAAACGGGGCGTGGGGGGCCGCAGCTGCAGACACAGGGGCTCCGGCGCCGCGTCCCCCGCAGCGCTCAGTCCCTGTCCCGACCCGCACCTACCTCGGCGGGACCCGGGGCTGGATCCGTGGGGCTGCGGCGGCAGCAGCGCGACGCTGCGAGAGGCGGCGGCGGGAGGCGGCGAGCGGCAGCCCGGGCTGCAACGGCCGAGCCGGGGCCGCTCGCACGCGTGTACCGCGCCGGTACCGCTGCCCAGAACCGAAGGCGATGCTGCTGCGGGGGACGCCGGGCGCCTCTTTGGCTCTGTTAGGAAAGTTACCGCGGCCACACGACCCACCTTAAACCCGCCTCCCCGCAGGACCCGAGGGAGGGGGAAGGAGGAGGAGGGAGGGAGGGAGGGAGGAGACGGGGTGGGGGCTCGGAGCCGTTCATTTCCCAGCGCAGAACCAAGTCACAGCAGCATCTCTCGGGCTGTCGCTCCGGGATGCAGGGCTGGGCGCAGCAGTGCAGCCCCGGCTCCCGCAACGCCGGGCTGGGGCCGCGCTCCGCTCCCCTCCCCCTGGATTCCTGCATTTACGCGCGGTACCACGGGGCCAGCTTCAGAGCGCAGAAACTTTCCCGTTTCCTGCAGCGCTGACGCTGATTTTTGGCTTATTCGTTTGGGGATGGCTGGTTTGGCACCTCGTTATTTATTTAACCATTTGTTGTTTGGGGGAAGGGGAATCAAGTCCTGAAGCCTTGGGGTTTGTGTATGTGGTTTGGGGTTTTTTTTCTCCGCCTGATTCAATTAAAATACCTTAAATAGACTAAAAGGACAAAGAATCAAACCGACACCCCGGCTTCCCAAGGCTGCCGCCCGAACGGTGCATACGGGAATGAGGAAGCAAACTCTATAGCTGAGGCAGAAACACTTGGCAGCTCAGCAGAGGGTAGGATATGGGGAAAAAACCCAAGGCTCCCTGCCTCCTGCAGCTGAAAGAACGGGATCTCCAGAGCAGAGACCGATCAAACTCCGCGGATGTGCTTAGCAGGAGATCATGCAAACTTCTGGACCCATTTCAAGGTGCCTCGGTTTGCAACTACACACACGCACGCCATTGTATGGGCATGCAGACATAGGCAAACACACGCAGCTCTGACTGCCTAAAGCAGCCCCTGGATGGAGAGAAGCTGGCTAGAGCTGATATCAGGCAAGACTGAGGGGATGCTAATAGACAGAGAAAAGCGCGGTGGAAAATTTACCTCTTCTCTAGCATCCTCTACCGCCCAGAGCATCTGCCCTTGTATTGTCAAAGCGACTGCACCACGGCTGCTTTTTAGGGTGGCTCAGTGCCACTGGATGCTCAGAAAGGTTCAGACAGGGAACGAATTGCACCCCGTGGTTGTCATTTTCTTCCGGAGAGATGTACCACAAGTTACAAATGTGTAATGATAAAAATCATTAGACCAAAATGCCTATGACAGGTGATTTGAACAGCTGCACTAACTTAGCTCTTAGCTACCAATCTTACACTTGCAGTCTTTTCAAGGTGAAATGCTCTCTTTGTGTTATGTACTATTACAGATTATTTTCTAATTAGAATAATAATGTTGTCTGAGTTCCTGCTTTTTTATCATCTCAGTATGTAAGAAATGTAAGACCGAGTCCCTTTTTGATAATGTATCAAAATGGCTAATAGAACTTTTTTGTCATTGTGGCCACACGATGAATCCCCACATGGTAGAATATTTTACGTACATATGAGGCTGCCAAAATCCTTTGTCCTGCACTGTGTGTTTCTTGGTAACATGCCAATACATGACTGCAGGTGATGGCAGAGTCTTGAAATGGATAAAGATAGTTTGGGCCAGAACTGGTGCACTGTTTCTGTAAGGCACTCCCTGCAATATGCCACCCTCCGCAAAAACTTCTCCACTCCAAACACTGCTTTTGTGCCTCCCGGTTCGCAACCTTGCCCTTGCTGCATTGTCCTGATTTGCAGCCTTCCCAGGATCTTGCACCAGCCACCTAAACCAGGAGAACGAGGCAGTGGAGAACACGTGTGCTGGAGTGACTGCTAGCTTCCCACTTCTTTTTTGCAAACCCAGCTCTCTGCTCTCTCGCTAGCTCCAGAAGGCTATTTTTCTTCGTTAGCTATGGTTAAGGCAACCAGGATCTGCAGCACTATTGGGGCCTGAGGTGTATTCATACCCATCTTTCCCAACCTGTTTTTAATTATTTTTACAAACATCCTAATAATGAATATCAATAATAAATTAGCAATCATGTTTATTTATTAAATTATTTTCAATATTTAATAAAATTTAATGGATCAAATTTGAACTAGGTTTATTGAATAAATAGAGATAATTGGGTTTTGTTGTTTGTACAAGAATATTAAAACCACCAGTTGCTCTATACTGATGGCATTGTTTATGACTCAGTTTTGTCACCAGTTTCCAGCTGGGGAACTATTTAGCCTCCCTGTTTTTTCTTTTTAAAAGGTAAGATGTTGGCTGAAATGCATGGAGACAAAGCCAGCCTGCTTAAAATAAATTAGGCCAGCTTGCTGCTACAATTTTTTTTAGAGGGTTTTTTTTTTTCTTTCAGAGTTCTCTTTAAAACTTTCCAGAGGAGTGTCCTGTCAAACTATGACTGCCCGGGACATCAAAAAAACCCAAGATATTGCACTGTTGTATGACTGTTTACAGATGTTTAAGACAAAGCATTCAGCCCTTCTCTTCTTTCTCATGTAAAACCCCATCCAGCTCAGTAATTTCATTTGGAAAATATAATTCTGGTATTTTCTGCAATATGGTTGTCGACTTGAAGGGTAGTAGATATTAGTAAATGTCAATGAATCTGGCTATGGATGTGTTTTACATGTGAGGGTGACTACTACAACACTCATTTATTATTGGTCTCTATTTAAACGCAACCCTCCTCTAAAAAGACATTCAGTATAAACAGCATTAGGTTGCATCACACTGATTCTAGTTCAGTGGTTCTGTCTTTAAAATGTGTAGTTTACAAATAAAGATATAAAAAGATGGTTTGGCTTTTTTCTTATTATTGTTGACTCAATGTGTCTAGCCTAGAGTTATAACTTTGTAAACTCAAGCTGAATCTTCAAGCTTAGCTAGATTCTTTCATAAATCAGAATGAGTTGTTGAAATTCTGAAGGACAAAATAACTCTCAGTTATGAGTGCACAACCTCAGTTTGGTGAAACGCTATCTTTGGTTATCCCTATGGAACCTGAGCATTAACATGAAACTGAGAAGAATTTGAAAAATAAAAAAAAAGCAAGAATGCATTACAAGAGTGACTCTGCAACAGAAAACTGCTTAATAATTCTGCTGGTAAAGTGTGAACTGGAGAAGAATTCATTTCCCTCTCCCAGAGCTCAGCTGGGGTGACAGGAGTTTAAAGAAGTACAGCTCTTTCATAAAGGTAAGCAGGTATGTCCTTCAGCACAGACAGACAAAGGAAGTTTGAAAACACTGAAGCCAATGGGAGCTTTTGCATTGACTTTTGGGGGAGGCAGAGTTTTACCTTGGGAGAAGATCTGCTGAGTAAGAAACAGCCACTTGTACATGCTTTCTCTTCAAAGTCAAATCACCTTTCAAGAGCATTTTTACTGCTTTTATTTGCTTGCTTCTATATGTCCAATTTAAAACTAGTTCCTATCGACTTTTTCATTTTCCATATGTTCTTTTTTAAAAGGAGGAATTGGGCCTCAGAAAATAGCAGCACACTGAATCATGTTATTGTTTGTAAAAGCATCAGTTTTCAGCACTCTAAAACTATTACACATTCAATATTAGAGCTCAAGAAATTAAATATGCGTCATTTGTGTTTGAATGAACAAATTATTATTGAAAATAATGCTTGAAAAAGAAAAACAAAGCTTTTCAGACATAGCATGAATTTTAACTTGTTTTTTATAAAACCAATCAGGGGTTTAGCTTATGCATCATTCTGTTCCCCGCAATAATATGCTGTCTGCAATCAGTGATGATAAATGGTACATAATTGTAAACTTGATATTGGTTTTCAATATTGAATTCATCATTCTGTCCTCTTAACACATATTAAATACTTTAAAGAATTTATATATTTGTTTGATTTATCTGTGATTTTTTTCCAATATGTAAAATTTATTAGTTTTCTAGTTTTTGAGAAACTAAGAGTAGACAACATCATTAATAATACTGCATAATAGCGTTGGCCTCATTTATGCATGACTCCCTTCTACCAATACAAAGCATCCAAATCAAATACAAACATATTAGTTGTAGGCAGTGTAGAAAATACGAAGCCAGTTCTGCATATGTTTTGTTCGACTTCCTGATCTATCCAAATAATAATTGCAAGAATTTACTCGCATTTAGAAAGGCAACTCCTGCATTCATAGGACCTGCATTTCTCTTTATTCTATGTCAGCATTGTTGACTAAGCTACCAAGCTTGGAGAAGTACAATACCTCAGTCCAAAGGCTGAAAAAGCTTAGATATCCTTCAGAGTTTGGGTCCACTCCAGAGACAACATGAATTTACCTTTTTCCATATATCATGGACTCACTCTTCCAAATACAAAGGTTCACTCAAATTGTCCCAGTACTCTTAATGAACAGGTAATGAAAAAAAAAAAAATCAGAAGACATTAATCCTGGATAACACTAGCAAAAGTATACAGAAGCTATTCATCTAATTCAAACAGACACTAAGCATATAGGGCCTGATTCAATTGTGTCAACTGGTTTTTCCATTAACACAGCTTTTAAGTGTGTTCCCCATATGCAATACAAAGGGCACACAAAATGAGTTAAGAACCAGCCAGTGACTAGGGGTTTTGTGTAAATCTTATCCTATGAGGTCAAATTCTGCTCTTAATCACGTGTGTATGACCATCATTCTTAGTAACTGCTACTCTATTTAATCAAGACATCTGCACTGGACTGGGGCATGAAGTTATTTTTTGCTTAGTATGATGTAAATTTAAAAATAAAAAAAGGATTTGGTAAGGTTGGAGAAAATAATTATGCAATGATGCAAATGGAACAAACAGCATTCATTCAACTGAACTGTAGCCAATTACTTCAGGGAGAAATTTGATCTACTAACAAAAAAAGCAAGAGAAAGCCAGTTGTACACAGCTATTACTCCTTTTATTACACAGGAAACTGGATAAAAGACCAGTCTTTCACAAAATTTACGAGTGGAATTCCCTGCTGCAGGATAGCTGTGACAGCTTTGTGGTATAAGAAGATCAACTATTTTGATGAATCAGAATAGCCTAAGCAGTTAAAATAGCTTGGGTATATTACAGCCTCCGAGCTTCATAGCATAAATGGTTTGCTATCCGAGCACAGAAAAGCAGTTTCAGCATGTAATTCTATATGAAACATATCAGGATCCCCCAGCACATGCTGGCAACAAGAATGACATTCTGCCTACCTGTGTTTGAAGCACGATACTGGTAAGTACTGGAGAAGGATACCAAAAAATATTGACGATCACTCTACAACACCTAAATTCTTATTAATGTTAATGAGAGTTACGCATATGAACTGAGAAGTGAAGAGGCCCCTCATAATGAAAAAAATATGAAAAGCAGCATATAGAATGCATAACAACAATGTCACGTAGGTCAACAGCAACTATTGTCTTTCTAGTGAAAATTCCTATGTGGATAGCCTCAAAGACTAGATTTTTTTCTGTCAAGAAAACACCTACTGCAACAGAAGCAAGAAGCCAATTGCTTCCAACCACATCTTCACCTCCTGTTTTTGAGAGTTAAAGGACAATTTATCTGTCAGGCTTCTGCGTGTCTACAGGACATTTCTTTCAGTACTGGCTGAGGTGGAATCAAGGGTATGGGAGGAGTTTAACCGACTTCTAACTTCACACCACCACACAGGCATCTATCTACAGGTTGAACATTAGCAGCTGTATTTGTACTTGAGTTAAAAGCTGCACTATTACCAATCCCTTGCATTTGTCCAATCATTCAGAGAGCCATTACTTAAAGACTACACACCTACATTTCCTTAAACTGAGTTTGGACCAAATTGGAAACCTGCTGGCACTGATGTAAAGCAGTAGTACTGCAAGAGGTCTTCTATGAAGATATGTAGTGATATCAAGCACCAGAATTTCTCCTTCACCGAAACCCAAAGGCTGGAACAGCCATGAGCAAGCACAGACCAAAAAAGGGGCATAGAATCAGCAGCTAATGAA
>VYZV01009045.1:0-2500 GCA_013401275.1 Pandion haliaetus
CACATGAGAACAAAGGTCATTTTAAAGCAAACTGTTGTTCTAAGGTAACTTTTAATTTGAGGACCAAATGTAAATTGCTATGGTGAATGCACGTTAGGTCACTAAAACAACGGTAGCTAAACTCAGATGTGACCTAGCAACCCAGGTGTTCAGGAAAAGTGCTGTTAACAGTAAGGATTGATGATCTAATCAAACTGTCACACTCAGATCCTCAGCAGGGTGGTTGGAGGGGAGGTGGAGGAGGATAATATTCAGAAAGCAAGCACATGCTTAGTGTTACTTTAAATTGATGCTGACATTTTCAATTGTAAAAAGAAATTTTTTCCTAAGTAATATAGGAAACAACTCTCCTAACCTTCCGGAGGATATCAGATAATCAGAGAGCTTGTTTTGCAAAAGCCAACTTCTCAGATGTGTGACTTTATGAAACACGAACTATCAGACATTTTAGAGATTCAAGATGATAGCAAACATTTTAATGCTTTTCTTTCACTTGGATAGGTATAAATGGGTATTTAGCTAACTCTGTGCATATGCACTTGCTACGCATATACCATAAAGCAAAATAATTAATAAACCAGTCTATTTGTGCAAGCACCTCTCTCTATGCATTCTGCCCTCATGCTGTCTCTTGACTATACCACTAAGGACTCAGGAAACTGCCAAGCAAAAATGTCAACAAATAACTAAAGAAGATGAAGTTTCAGTGGTCTAAGAAACTGGTTCTGCATCACACTTTTAGTATTAACATCTGCCTATTTGCAAGGTGCTTAAATATCGAGGAATACAGAATTCCCTTATTGCAGAAGTGAAGTATTATTCCCTTACCCAAGTTTGCTCAGGAGTGGTGAAGTCAAATGAAGTTATAAACATGTAACAGTGACTTTACAGTCAGAAAAGCTATTTTCTTTTTCCAATAGCTGGATACTAGCTTAATAGCTGGAAACTAGTTTAATGTGTCAGAAACTGGGCAACTATATTGCTTTAATCACAAATGGTAGCCATTTTCTGCGTGAAATTCTGAGATGGCCATTCACAGCAGTATGTCATCTTCATAACCCTCTTAGACAACGATGGTTTGTTGATGGCAAACTTGTATGGAAACTTGCAGAAAGCCAACAGGAGGATTAGGCTTTTGGTGTCTATCTTGACCTTGGTTGGAGCACTCTGAGTGTACAGCACTACACAAAGTGATGGTGATTAACAAAAATAAGGCCATGGATCTGAAATTCTGGAAATGATCTCTCATTTGTCTGCAATGAGCCATGTATTATATAGATGGTACAAACCCAAGAATTCATTTTATGAAGTGTACTGCCAGTGAGCTACAGGTGTACAAACACAAGCAGTTCAAATATAAGTGGGAGTAAGGTTTTCTTATGTAAAATCATGCATCTGCTCTGTGTTTACACTTTTATTTGTCTTGCAGCTCTAAAGATAGTGAAGCTAATCATTCTATATGAAATAATCTACACAACCACAAAAACATAATGAAGAGCACAAGGAGTCTTTTTAAAATTGCAAGTTTCAGACATAGCATATAGAGAAAAATTAAATCTGGGGCGGGGTGGGGGATAAATAAATAAACCAGCTACAAAAAAAAACCCCACAGAGATGCACTTTCTCTCACTTGTATGCTGTACTGGTAAAATTCCTAGAAATTATCAAAAAACAGAAAAAAGTCCTCAACATCCCCAAAAACACCAATGATAAAATTATTTAATTTCATCTGTCCTTTTTCTGTAGCTGTTGCATTCCTTCCGCCTGCAGTTATTTTACTGGCACGCTCAGGTATACAGAAGAATTATGTATCTAGTAGATTGCTTTTATGTTTAAATATTAAGACTTCAGGCATTAAAAATTAGACACAAAACACCCTACGGGGAAAAAATTTGGAAATCATAAAATCTGGATGATATTCAGCAGCAGGAATTTCCTCAAGCTAGCCTTTACTGCAAAATTAATTCACATTACTGGAAGGCTTTCCTATACCCACAGTGTTGGGAATGTTTTGTCCTATGGGGGACTGTTCACGCAGGATTCAGAATTTACATATTTCACTATTTTGTTCAGTTATTTTCCTCAATAAAGAGCATCAAACCTCTGTGTTAAATTTAAAATGAATTACAATTTTGCTGAAGGTTTAATTGCTAAGTAATTTGTTTGAACAGTTTAAACAATTTACAATTTAGTCAACATAAAAATTTGTGGGCAATCATATGGGAAAACTCATAAAACCGCAGCTAAATTCCAAGTAATCAAAGTTTTATAGACTGAAATAGCCTTTAACTAACAAATTATCATTATGATTTGATGTTAACTGCACTGTTATATTTTAATTCATTTGAAAACATAGGAAATGTAAAAAAAAATCACTATGCCCTTAGACCTAATGTGAATTTTTTAATCATTTTAATTTACAAATGTGCACTGTAAAATATTATAAACCCAAACAGTGTACAATAAATAGAGATGTTGTAAGTCTTTTTTGCTGCCAGTC
>VYZV01009045.1:7500-15127 GCA_013401275.1 Pandion haliaetus
CTTCGTGAAAACAGACATCAAAATTATAAATGGCTGCCTCCTCTTTTCATTTCTTCATAGCGAAGCAAATGCATATGATGCCTGTCCAGACAACAAGCTAAGAGGAAACCTAGCTGTGAACTTTCAACACATCATCTGCTTCTAGCACCTGAGGAAGCTCAGGTAACCCCAATGGCTTCCTCATGTTCCTTGGGTCAGCCAGAGACAGAGAAGAGCACTCTGGCAGCGAGCGACTGTGAAGCCTGTACCTACACTCACACTCTGAAACAGTATAGCACCAGCCAAGAGCTGAACTCCACAGGAAAATACTGCTTTGGAAGCTCAAGTAAGCCTCCAGAATACTGAAAGCTTAACATAGATCTTGGGTAAAACTTTAGCTCATAACCAATACCGACAACGTTGAGTCCTTCCCACTCCCGTCCTCTCACCACAAGCTTCTGACTACTATATACTTCAAGGAAAAGCTACACTTCCTTCCTTAGGGCTTTTCCAAAGAATGATTCTTTAACTCTCCAGGATTCTTTTAAAGCCAAACGCAGGAAGCAATCAATTAAGTAAGATTTTCATTCCTATCCAGTTAAACTAGTAACGTTAGGTTTCAGTTGAAAAGCTTGAAATTATTTGCAAGACACAGTAAAAGGTGATGACAAAGCTTGAAGGCAAGACTCAGCACATTACCCTCCAGCGGTTACAGGTAGCCTCTCCTCTGTGTATCCGTATGTCCTACCAACACCTCTAACTGGAAACCTTTCTGTGAGACAGCCACAGAACCTATTCCTTCAGAACATGAGTAAGTTATTACAAGATGATTGCATACATATATATATGTATGACATATCATTCTGACTTTTGCCACTTGTTTTCCCACAATCTGCTGTAACATCAAGTGGGTCTTTTTATTTTGCAGGTACAGGGTAATATTATCAAAAAAAAGCATATCAAATACTTACTATAAGGAATTTCTCTACCCAGAGAAAGAAAAATGTTTCAAAAGAAGGATTAATAGTTCAATTAAATAGAAGAGGGTTGGACTGCTGGACTTGATTCACTTCTAGTTTTACATTCAAAATGGAAATATCAGGACACTGCAATTTATTACAAAACAGTTTTCTAAAGAGTATACAGAACATCAAACCCCCATTCATTTTTCCTGGCTTCTTTTCTTTCAGACCTCAACAATGCCTTCCAATGACATACCATGCAGTCTTGTATATTTCATGGTATTTATACCACACATTATTAACATCCGATATTCCAAAATTCACATGGACTTATGCAAGCCCATTGAACAACAGGCACCTAGGAAATTCCTCTTTTTACCTCAAAGCAGTTCTGCAAAAATACACAGATTTTAGAAGTACACTGTATTCTAACATTATTTGAAAAACCATCTCAAATGTATTTATGCTGCTATTACATAGCAATAGGTATTTACTTATAGCTGTTGCTTTCAAGTTGAAATCATTACACAGCTTTTCCAATTAAGATCATTTGAAAATCATATGATCATCATATGACGTTACTAGCACTGTAACATTGATCCAATTTTTAAAGCACACAAAAAACTGCCAGTACCACCTTACAAAACTCAAACATACTATTAAGAACCTTTACAGAAAATGTTTTGTAACACAGATTCCAGTTCAGCAAGTGTTTGCGCTCCAAGTGACTTATATATATAAATGATCCTATTGGACTCAATGGGATTACTCATGTGCAAAAAGTTACTTCAGAGGCAACTCATCATTTAAAATTCATAAGGAAGATGAGGTAATTAAACAACTGTCAGTAAAGGCCTTTCTGTGGCAAACTGATATAAAAAAAAAGTTTAGAACAGGTGTATCAGAATTCTAGTCTTACACAATATGAAATGTATATTGTACAGTACTAATGGTGCCCCCCAATCTCTAAAGAATAAATGTATTTTTCATATGAAAAATTTCTAAATCCAGAGTTGTGCTTACTAGTGGCAAAATTCAGTCTCATTAATGAATGACTTAGTAATTTTATTTTTATTTTCTTGTTCATATTTTTATGTGTGTATGTGTATATCTTATATTCAAATACCCAGTGAAACGTGTTTGTTCTGTTTTGCCACAATTTACACCTAAGTAAAATAACGACATAACAGAAATTAGAACTTGGCACCATTAACACTACTGATGCATTCACCTTGTCCTCAGCCACATTGTCTCCTAGACACAATAAAGGTGTAGCCAAAGATTTATCCTGCCAATAAGATATAGTTATAGGTCCCATGAAGATTACTGACACTGAAGTACCAAATACATACTGGCCTTGGACTTAGCAGATAACATGCCAGTTTTGAGACATATTCAAGTTGACAATAAATCAGTATCACAGTTTTAATAACAGGAAAAAATACCTCAGAGGAATTTTTGTATTAAAACATTCCACTTTTGAGTTAGCTATTAAATGGTAATAATCATAGTGGACTAAGCAGTAGGGGTTTTTGAGGCTGAAATGCAGGCATTTACTACAAGGCTATTTTTTTTAAACTTCTGTGATTTTCAATTGCACAGTATTTTCCCCTTAAATCAATTTTGCATTCCAAAGAAAAAAAAAAAAAAAAGAAAAAAACTCAAAACAAGAGATGTTTTAGTAGCAGTCTTATTATTAATTATACTTATTTTCTATATCTGCACATGCAAACACTTCCACAGCCTCCATAACACCTCCCTTTCATGCATACAAAAAAGCAATAGTTATGGGTTATAGAAAGCTAGAGAGAGCAGGGTGCACTAGTTCAGTACTGCTTAATAAATTGTAGATGTTTTTGGTTTTTTTTTTCTCTCCCTCTCAGAACTATCTCAGTATTTGTCACCAGGAATTCCTTTCTGAGAAGTTTGTTAAAAGGGCACCCATTTCTCAGGGTGTATAGGTTATAACTATTTTTTTTCAAGCACTCTTTTGAACTTATTTCAATTTTCTGTTTTTGATGATAGTCATGCTGACAACTTTTTTTGGTCCATCAAATTCTGTAGTACAATTACATGAATTTACTTTTAATAAATTACCATCTTTGCATATATCAGTCAAACCATGAAGACTAAACACTTGCAAATAAAATGCATTATTAATTTAATTGTCACAGCCTATTTAGCTAGCTTCTATTAGTATTTGCTATAATATGCAATGTATCAGAGGGCAGAATGAAATGCAAAACAAAGAATAAACCGATTATATTGTCCTAGAGAAATTAAAAAATAGCAACCTTGCAAAATTATAATCAAGGCATTATGTTTTAAACAGGTAAGGAAGCTACGTAACTTTATTTGTAATATGTTTATACCCAAAGTGATGGTTTAACATGCTGAAGAAGGATTTCTTTGGTTCCTAAAGCCATTAAAAGGCATCAAACTCTCTCATAACAGGAAAGGAAAGGTGAAAAGGAAAGCAACGGTGGTTTGGTATTTTCTGCACTAGATCACATGGCTTAAACGTCCACCATCGCCACTGAGGGACTACTACTAGAAAATTACATTGTTGTTGTAGCTCTGCCACTACTATTTGACGTTGTTCTACATTAACCTGAAGCACCAGCTAAAAAGTATTGTAGATAAGAAATATTCAAAAGATGGATGAAGAAATTTCAGACGAAGAGAGTATGAAGTCACTCAAGTATCTCTTGTTTATGCTGGCCTGGGGGTGAAGCTGTACCAGCCTGCACTAGCAGATGGGACAGGGAGGTTGCAGGCCTTAGCTGGGTTCTCTGCTCCGCGGGCAGCCGGGGCTGCAAGGGCTGTGAACCTGCCACCGTGCCAAGGGGCAGCAGGCGAGAAACCCTCCTCCTCCTCCTCGCACCAGGCTGGCAGGCCAGCCAGAAAGCCTTTGAGGAATATGGGAGAAATAGGGAAAAATGGAAACGGCCAGAAGGCTTTCAGAAGAAACACGCAAACAAAAGCCAGCAACAACTGATTTAGATTATAGCATCCTGCTCGTTTAGGAATTCATTTCAAGATGATGATTGCTAAAAATATGCCTCTCAGGCTAAGATACTCTATTTGGAAATCTATTGTATGTATCCTTTATTGTGCACATATTCACTAGGGTAACGCAAGTTATCTCTATGTTGTATTTATGATGATTATATAGTAAGCACCTCCCTTGTAAAAGAACATATTGTTATTGAATGCCTCCAGTTACAAAATAAGCCACCAGAGCAAAACATTTTTTGTAATTGTTGCTCTGTGACAAAAGATAACCAGCATAAACTTTAATACGATACCCACTCTGATGAAACTGTAATCGTTGTTTCGATGCATCATTCTATGTTTTAGATGAAATAAAATATCTCAAAACTCTTTAAATAACCAGGCGTTAGGGAAATTCTGGTTAAGCATTTTGTAGAGGAAGTCTCCACTTCAACAGGTGCTTAGTCAAACATAAGGTGTATATGGTATGTTAATTTAAAACTCTACTCTTTGGTCACTCAGTGATTTAAGCGTGACAAACTTGTGAGGAAAGGGTCTAAACGACAACCATTTCCAGTGTCTTTAATGAGAAATGAACATGACCCAGAAAGAGTTTTGCAGCATTCTCCTACAACTCCTAGCTATCATTTATTTTCCCCTTCTTTCATACCAAAACCAGAAAATACTCTTTATTTTTGAAAGCCTACACTGGAAGAATGACTTACAAGGCAGTAATACTTGAAACAGTATCAAGTATCCAGCAATGAACCCTGCAGGTAGGCTACCTCCATCTACCCGAACCGAAAGAGAATACGCGATCTTTTTGCTATCCAGAACCCATCAAGTTTCTAGTTGCCCCAAAAAGTCAATGAAATAGCAATAGCTATGCCACAATGTGTCTAATAAATCTGAGGCAAAATCTGTTTATCTGCAAACAGAGTGCCATTTACTTTCTAAACACAGTTACATTTTAAACCACAGAAAAAATAACCTGCTTGGAAAAAAGTTTGAAAATGAGTAACTGTACAAAGATTGAAAAAAATTAATTAATTCATTTTAAAAATAGTCAAAACACCAGATCTCTGTTCCTGCCCAAGAACACTGAGGAAACTTTTTTTTTTTATTATTATTCCTCTGTGGCTTTGACCTCAGGGATCAACATAAATCTTGGAAAGTCATTTTATAAACCTGTGAGCATCAAGGCCAGCAAGGAAAAAAAAAAAATTAAAAAAATATTATTTTGTACTTGGAGGAACAGTTACAACTATGGAAATTTTGAGAAAATAATATCACCTGTCAAAAAAAATGCCCAAAAAGGTACAAATCCTACACCTTTTACACAGACTTGCTTTCTAGAGCAATTTTTCTATTGACACCCACAGACACATCATAAGCACCATGGTAGCAGAGCACTTAGGCATGTTAGCTCCCTCTGTAGTTGGAGTTGAGCTAAAAGTCCAGGTGACTCCATTTTGGGTAAGCCAAATATTCCAGATAAGATCTCCACATATTGTATAAGGTAAAATGAGAAAGAACTTTAAAGTAGCTTACCTTTCTTTGGGTGTTCCAACTCCATGCTTGCCCAGTAAATGAGTATTCAAATGCTTCTTCATCACAAACGCCACCCTACCAAACAAACAGAAAACCCAGGAAGATAATTTTTTTATTAATACTTTATTTTTCTTAAATACAGTATTCTTCTGTTTTGAGCATGTACTTGAGTGTATTTTATTAAAGGTGGACTTTTAACAACCCCTGCTAGACTATGATTTACATCTGGAAGTCCATTCTGTAATGACAGGTTTTGTTCAGACTGCACTCACTTGGCTATTTTTCTTACGAGTAAGTAACCACAACCATACATCGCTGGTCAACAAATGGAAAACCTGTTTCTGCTCCCTTTGCAAATTAGAACATCTCATACAATATACTGATAATATACTCTATTTTACCTAAATAACATTTTCTCACATTATAAACTAACACAGTTTTAGTTACACCTTTGAATTTATTTAAGCATAACGGGCCCATCCCGCAACCCTTATTCATACAAGTAGTTCCATTATTTTTAATGAGTAACACAAAAATACAGCAAGATCAGATGCTTTAATCACTGCTTATGTCTGCTCAGACTTCATTGTATTAATTATTTAAAGAGATATACATGGAAACAAATTAACAGCCTTAGTTATTTTATAGCCTTGTGAAAAAAAGGATGGAAAAGGTGAAGCATGTGGTCTTGAATACACTTTGAGCAGGAATATTTTTCAAACTGGCAAGACATTCAAAGCATCAACAGCAGCAACAAAATATATACAACCTGGCATCATGTTTCTACCAAACAAAACACAGATAATTTATTTTAATTTTGGTGACATATGTAATGAAACAGATAGGAGTCTATCAAGTACCATTCTTCTGCTGATAAGACTATAGCATCAATTTAATTATGTCACGTGACTGCTTCAAACAATTTAGACTGAAGCTTCAAACTAAAATGGTTCTCCCAATAAGCAAAAATTTTACTGCTGCAACTTTCAGTGTGAAAAGGGCTTGCAAACATTTTTGTTAATTATGTATTACAGCTGTCCTTCATAAAGTTAATTACTAATAGCTGAAAGGCAATAGACTGTATTTGCATATGTACATGAAAGGCATGACATATGCAAAAATATGATTTTAATTAGCATTCTATGATATGAAGGGCTACAAATCAAACTGGCATGTTATAAGATTTTTAACATTAAGCGCTGAATTCATCTGGATGTGTTTGCAGTAACGGACAATGGAAGGACTGTAAAATACTAGCACTATGGGGTATAAGAGCCACAAAAGCCAAGAGACAGTACTTTTCCTTTACAAATACATTAATGTAGCTTCTCCATGTCTGATCTAGTTTGGGCACTTTCACATTATTACAGAGAATCTCTCTTGTGCATCCCTTAAGGTGTAAGAATATAATTCTATCTTATTTAAATGACAGCAATTTCCTTATTTTTTTTTTTACAAAAAAAACATTAAAAAAATACCTTAAATACTTTTCCCTACACAATTTATAAGTATGGCACCATAATCTTTACAACTGTGAATGATCTATCACACCGTTACCATCATTACTATGCAAGTGTCATCAGAATTACTGTACATAGGGAAAATAATTGTAACCAAAAAAAAAAAGTTCTAATAACAGCACAAGGCATTCAAAACGTACTGCCCTTGCTTTTCAGCAAAAATACTGACCATTTCCACACAGCCATAAAAGGTAGCAAACATTTTAATTTAGTAATACTTGTATTTCCTGTTACAAACTTCCATTTTTCCCCTTCTCTAAAAGAAAAATAAACCAAAGACATGACTGTGAAAGGGCAATATGCAAAGTTTTAAAGGCATACTTTACTATTTACATGGAATATAAAGACCCCAACCAGCTACGCAGTATTTCTACAGAAGTTTTTTTGTGGGTTTTTTTTTTTTTTTCTTCTGAGCTTGTATACTTGAAGCTTCCAAACAAAAGCTGAACATTTCTTATACTGCACAACTGCAGGGGGTACAGACAGACATACCTTTCTGCAAAATCAAAGACAAAGGCCTTGTTAATAACGTGAAACAATTAATCTCACATTAGCTGCCTCCTCTCTTTTATCTAGGTTCCGAGTAACCATTTTGCTGCTGTTACACAGCACAAATAAAAT
>VYZV01009056.1:0-11109 GCA_013401275.1 Pandion haliaetus
ATTGAGAATTTTATCATTTTATGGTCGCTAAACCCGAGACAGCCTCCAGTGCTTCAAGATGCTAAGGTTTCAGCCTTTACTAAAATTTGGGACATGAAGAGAACCTGCAGTTTCATAGCAAAATTCAGACTTGCAGAGTTACAGACCAAAGAACTAATTGCTAGTGAGATTTTTTTTTCCTTCTTATCACTCTAAGGACACTTTTCTGTTATTATTATTCCTTGCAATTGAAGTTATTGAAGCCAAAACAAGCAAGCCAGTAATTAGGCTGAATTTGCCAAGACGACAAGCTGTTTATTATGAGGTACATGCTTCTTTCTAAATTATTGCTTTAAAGAAAAAAAAAAAGTTTTCTTCCTAAACAGCAACTACAAAAAGAACTAGAAAATTATAAAACCTGTGAATTATCAATATTGTATATTTCTGTATAACTATCTCACCGGCTTGCCTAAGACTGTCATCATTAGGAATGTGTATTAATCCAACCATTCCGTTTTCCTCTGAGTACACATAAATTATGTTCTTTATATTTATAAACTTCATGTTCAAAAGTTAAATATTCATGCTCTGTAGGATTTTGCTCAGTGTTTACATTTTCAAAGCCAAGAGAACTCAGTCTGATTCTAGTGATAACTGAAAGCTAAAAAAAAAGTTTTAGAGAGCATAAAATATATAGAAAAATCTCACTGATATATTTTGCTTTATACTTTGTGGATCTTCATCTTTCTGTAGAGCAATGCTCCACTGGATGTATGACAAGCTACAAGTCTGAAGATATATTACTATATTAACTTCATTTATGCTATCTGGATACCACTACAATACTCTAGGCACCACAGTCATTTTCTTTTCTTACTTGCAATAATTAACATTAGAGAGCAAAAATGGCTAAATTAATTTATAACTTTATAGTTTCTTATACTAATTATTTCCTCTTCTTATATTTTAGGTCATCCTGTCATTCCTGCAAACACTAATCAATCATGGGATTTGAAGTTAATACTACTAAATAAATGAATTGCTTAATCTCCTATGACCATCTATACATACTTCATCTTCACAAAGCTTATCAATTTTATGTCATCAAGGACAGAGTGACCTTCATTTCCACAAAATGCCTCTTACTACTGGACAAGTTGGTTACAAATTTATCACTTATCCTCAGGAAGAAAGTCCTTCGCGATCATCATTTGACAAATGCAAGTGTGTGTTTTATCAATTGACCAGGTCATACTGAATTCCAAAATCATAATTGTGGAATACTAAAGGGTCTGTTACTTTTCTGAACATTTGAGCTAAGATGAAGGACATGCAACTCAAAATTAATTTTCTACTTGGCCTAGTTATCACTGCACTAGTACAAGCTGTAGAAAAAAAAGCAGACTGCCCAGAGTCATGTATATGTGAGATCAGACCATGGTTCACACCCAGGTCTGTGTATATGGAGGCTCCAACAGTGGACTGTAATGATTTAGGCCTTTTTAATTTTCCAGCCAGACTGCCTGCCGACACACAAGTTCTACTTCTACAGACTAATAATATTGCAAAAATTGAACATTCAGTAGACTTCCCAGTGAATTTAACTGGTCTAGATTTATCTCAGAACAATTTATCCTCAGTGACCAGTATTAATCTTAGAAAGATACCACAGTTGCTTTCAGTATACCTTGAAGAAAACAAACTTACTGAACTCCCTGAAGAATGTCTCTCTGAACTCCACAACTTACAAGAGCTTTATATTAATCATAATCTGCTTTCTGTGATTGCACCAGGAGCTTTCATAGGCCTCAATAATCTCCTCAGACTTCACCTCAATTCAAATGGTCTGCAAATGATCAACAGGAAGTGGTTTGAAGCTACTCCTAATCTTGAAATTCTCATGATTGGAGAAAACCCAATAATCAGAATTGAAGATATGAACTTTAAGCCGCTTATCAATCTACGCAGCCTAGTTTTAGCAGGCATAAATCTCACTGAAATACCAGATAATGCTTTGGTTGGGCTTGACAATTTAGAAAGCATCTCCTTTTATGACAACAGATTTGTAAGAGTGCCCCACATTGCTCTTCAAAAGGCTGCAAATCTTAAGTTTCTGGATCTAAATAAGAATCCCATTAACAGAATACGACGAGGAGATTTTAGCAATATGCTGCATCTAAAAGAGTTAGGAATTAATAACATGCCAGAACTGATTTCGATAGATAGTCTTGCTGTTGATAATTTACCAGATTTAAGAAAAATAGAAGCTACCAATAACCCCAGATTATCATACATTCATCCAAACGCATTCTACAGACTTCCCAAGCTGGAATCGCTCATGCTCAATAGCAATGCGCTGAGTGCCCTGTACCGCAGTACAATAGAATCCTTGCCTAACCTCAAAGAAGTTAGTATACACAGCAATCCCATTAGATGTGATTGTGTCATCCGCTGGATTAACATGAATAAAACAAATATTCGCTTCATGGAGCCGGAGTCCCTGTTTTGTGTAGACCCTCCTGAATTCCAAGGCCAGAACGTGCGACAGATACACTTCCGGGAAATGATGGAAATCTGTCTCCCCCTGATAGCTCCTGAAAGTTTTCCATCTACTCTGGACTTAAAAACTGGCAGCCATATTTCCTTACACTGCAGAGCAACGGCAGAACCAGAACCTGAAATCTACTGGATAACACCATCAGGGCACAAACTTTTGCCTAATACTATTTCTAATAAATACTACATTCATTCCGAAGGAACATTAGACATAAGTGATGTAACACAAAAAGAAAGTGGCTTATATACATGTATAGCAACAAATTTAGTTGGGGCAGACCTAAAGTCAGTCATGATTAAAGTGGATGGCTCTTTCCCTCAGGACAGCAATGGATTTTTGAATATTAAAATAAAAGATATAAAATCTAATTCTGTTTTGGTTTCATGGAAAGCAAGTTCTAAGATTTTGAAGTCCAGTGTTAGATGGACAGCCTTTCTGCAAGCTGAAAACTCTCAGGCTGCACAGAGCGCTCGAATACCATCTGATATAAAGGTATATAATCTTACACATCTAAATCCATCAACTGAATACAAAATTTGTATAGATATTCCCACTATCTATTCACAAAATAAGAAACAATGTGTCAACGTAACCACAAAAGGAGTGGACTTGGCAGTGAAAGGCTATGAAAAAAATAACATAATAGGATTCCTTGCCTGCCTTGGTGCTCTTTTGGGAATCATCTCTGTGATATATCTCTACAGCTGCCTCTCACGAGAGATGAACTATAACGCTGGACACAGCTATCTAAAGAATTACCTGAAGAAACAATCCTTTTCACTCAATGAGCTTTATCCTCCTCTAATCAGTCTTTGGGACATGGGCAAAGAAAAAAGCACAGCAATGGAAGTAAAAGCAACTGTAATAGGTGTGCCAACCAATATGTCATAAATATGTCATTATATCACTTAATTTCTGAAATAAAAAGCACAGGACTGCATTTGTGCTAAATAAAAAGGCAACAAGAAAAAGTATTTCTTTTAGGAACTAGATGCCTGGACTTTGCTGCTGCCGACAAATGGGAATATATACTGACTCAGCAAAAGAGAAGAATTTTAACTAACTGGCTTCTAAAGGTATTCTACCAACCAAATACAATTAACTTCACTTTCTAGAACTTTCATGGGACTTTTAAGTCTGGAATACAGTGCAAGTAGCCAAGAACATTTTCTGTATTTTTTTTTTTAATTATTATATAAAAGTAGTGGAACTGAGCAATACCTCCTCCTGTGCTGTATTACACACACTAGCCACGAGTTTTTGCAGTGAACAGATATACTAGGATTGACACATGGTGTAATGAAATGGACAAATTCTGTAGAGTAGACACAGTGAGTATGTGAATTTTTTTTTATGAGGAAAATACATTTTTGATTAAAATCAAAATAGTTTTGGGCTTGTTTGTTTCTAAAAAAAACCTACAAACATTCCAGGAGCTCTTGTCTGACAATAAACAAACTCATTATAAAGTCTGATAAAATAACTCCTTACACATTCTCCTGTTAAAATGCCAATTTGAGCACATAGGATATTTTGCTGGTTTTAGGCTGTACAACTGCGATAAACCACACAATTAATATTTTTATAAAGTACTTACTCATAATAATAACAACCATATTTTACACATTTCTTATTCTGGGAGGAAGAAGAGAGAAGGAGGGCGGGAAGGAGACATAAAACTGATAGGGAAATAGATTGTTAGCTACTGATATCAACAAGTTTTGAACTGCTTTGGTATTTTCCTAGAAGCCTAAAAACTAAATGCAATGTTTAGACTCAGATAATATAAATACAGTATTTTGTCTTCAGTCAAAAGGGTAATTCAGTTATTAGTAATGTCTAAACTTTAGGCTGGCCATACAGGGAACTCAGACAGCTTGAACAGTTTAGATGATATTAAGGTTTTCTTTCTGGACCTGCAAACTTCTGTTCAGCAATAAGAACTGACTAGTTTATAAACCTCCTCAGCTTTCACAATGTAACAAGCAATAAATGACTGACAGAAACATTATTAGTAGAAATGAAATGAAACAAAACAAAAAGAGAACAATGAATACCTGACTAGTCATATTGAAGCTCAATTTCTCACAGGAGTAGGACTGGGCCCATAAGCAGCAAATGTGGACAAGAAGCTGCTGGTCAGAATGTTGATTACAAACTAAACAAAATTGTGTTCAGATGGAAAAAGTGACTACTACTAAGACCAGTAGAGAAAAGACATCTGACCATTAAGACACCTGATGTAAAGATGTGGTACCTCCCGACAAAGAAAACAGCAGCAAAATTCTTATTTCGGTTCATATATATGGAAAAAATAGGAAGAATGAAGAAAAAAATTATTATCACTGAATATTGTGCTTAAGGAAGTAAATATTTACAGAATGCATAGGTAGCTTGAATTACAAAGTAAAAACGGGAGTAACAACCATTTCTTGTAAGTCTTTAGTAGACTTTAACATTTTTAAAACTCTATAATAATATACATTTTATCTTTCTAGACTTGGTTGAAGTAAACATTTCTGTGGAATCGCTGACAGAATTTTTGTAGGTAGAAAAAGAAGAGTTCTTGCATTTAGACATTAACAGAGGAGTTAATTCTTGTATTTAGACATTGAACTTTTCCACTTATTTATAGTTTGCTGCATACTTTCAAAATATTATTGGCCTATAAACACTTACAACATGGAAAAATAATTTCATTTTACCTAGTACTAATGAACAACTTGCTTTCATGTTAAAAATGTGCTTTTTTCTAGTTAAATCCCAGGATTTTTAAATTAGGTACAGGTAATTTTCAAAGTTGTTAAAGGCAGAAAGAAGAACCTGATCCTAATTTTAAACTACCAAAACTTAGGATATTCATAGAGCCGATATAGTTTCACGGGAGAAGGAAGTTTACAAACCTGATGAATCGCTATCGCCCATAACGGCACATTGAAACTGGTCGGGGAAATGCCGCAATAGCGTGACAGCTCCGTCAGCACCGCGGACAGCTCCCGAGCTCCAGGAAGGGTCGCTCAAATGGCATCCTTCACCAAGCAGACACAGGACTGGTCAGCAGGAACCTGTGGGTGTATCTTGGATGGCTACCTTTGGAATCAAGCTACATTTAAAACTGACAACTCTTAGAGCTTAGAAATGGGAATCTAGTTTTTTTCAGGCAAAAACGTCTNTACTAAACTTGAACTGTAACTAGATATATCTCACAAAGTTGAATCATTCTATACTTTATACTGATATCAAATGAAAATATACCTTATATTTTAAGAAGAAATGGATTATCCTGTTTCTAACTGTTAAGAGGTAAATTATTTCCTCTATAACCCCCAAAAAATAGAAATATAATTGCATTTTCTTAAAGTAACTTTGCAATCCTACTCTCACATGTCCTTGATTAAGCCATTTAACAACTTTATACATTCCATTCTCCGAAAGTATCTCAGAAAAAATATGCTGAGCTTTTGTTTTCAGCATATCAACAAGATGTGTCTTCTGTAACTAACCATCGAGTAACATCCTTTATTTGTGCAAATATGCCTTCACTGCTATCACTCAAAAGTGAAACTTTAAGAAATACCAGGAAAATGTCCACAAGAACAGGGTCATCAGTGTCTCTACAACAGGTTATTAGATCACAGAATTTTTAATGACTCATAGAATAAAATATTTGTGATTTGGTAGGGGTGCTTAACTGATGGGGTACAAAGAAGGAATACAACTGCAATAATGAGAACAGGAATAGCCCTTCAAAGAGGTCTCACTCCTACCAAAGGATCTGCAGAAAGAAATGCTTGCAGGTTTAGACTAAAACTTTAAAAAGACATACTTATTAGCACATTCAAGTTAAAAATCCATTTATTCATGAACTTATATGTCAGCAGCATTACAATTCTTCAATAGTCTACTAAGGTTTTAAATACCTTTAAATCGAAATTTAATACGTTTCTAACAGAAATGTAAGTTTGGTGATATTTTTTGATCAAATTCTATTTAATCTAAGAACATGTTAAAGGCAAAAAGCATGTTGCAAGTGAGGCTGTTTAAACCCATTTAACTTAGATTTCAAAATGTATATTGATTAATGAAGGGTTGTTTGATCCTTTTTGTGTGTGTGTGTGTAGTACTTCTGTTCTATTAGCAACATGATAGTCTGTCTAATGACCTTTATTTCATTATCTCTGTATTGCATTATTTTATCTACTATACAAAAGTAGTATCTTGTAGAACACATGGTAATGCTTTCAATGGCAGTACTGTGAACCACCTACTATCCATATAAACATATCTTTAACATCTACATAGAAACATCTCTAACAAATCTCTAAAAAGATTATTTCTCCACGAGCAAAGACATTGTTCATGTTAAAATCCCCACAGACGCTACAGGTGAGCAGTAGCTTTCTTGTGCAGCTGCGTGTAAAAATGGAGAGCTGTTCCTTCCACAGATATACTATTTTATAAACCTCAGGGTCCTTAGGAAGTAATAAATCCAGCCTTTAGCTTTAATAGCTTAGTGTATATTTAACTTACATCACTTCACAGACATATGCAAAAAAAATGTAACAACAATTATTTCAGCAAAGTGGAATCTGTTAAAAAAGTATAGGAAGAGCTTCATAATAGTGGTATAGTATACTTTTAAATAATCTTTTCATTTACAGGAATGTTGTTTTTTCCACACAAGTCACAGGGGTAAAATTTTTCTGTCTTTTATGAATTGGGATGTTTACTGTCTTTGATGGAGGTAGGAACCAACAACGAGCTATATTTAATTTCCTCAGAAACAGAGAAAAGCATTATGACACACCTGTGTTTCCATTTATTTAACAGTTTTCTCTCAGAAATCCAATGCATTAAAAGCAGTACTCACTGATTATTCAAACCAGAAAATAGTAGCTCAGAAATAGATTAACTTTATCTTGGCATTTGACAGCAAACCTCATTCTGAAACATGCTACTAATGAAAGAGAGAAGGCAAACATAAGTGTTTGAAATGTCTGGCTAGGCAATACCCAAAACGTACGACTGAAAAGACTTTAATTCAATTTTTTAATTCAGTTACCTTACTTCTTTCTATCAACTGCTAGACTGAAAAGTAGTGTTGTATTCATAAAAAGATTAAGCATTTATATCTTGGTTAAACACTTACAAAAATAAATTCCAATATTCCATTAGCTAACACAGCCAAATGCTAACTTACATATGTACATTTAAGTTTCTGTTTTAGCTACAAAGATGTAAAATCATAACTCCAAAGAGTAGCTAAAAAAAATTAGATAAAAGATCACAGAACAAATGTTGATTTACATCCTAAAAGGAAACTTTCACTTCCAAAATTCATTAATAAAATTCATTCTGCTTGTGTAACCTTAAGCAGTGACCTCAAGATAACTTAAAAAAGAAATGGAAATTCTTCCCTCAATCTTGTGCTGGCCAGTAATAGATGAGACACAATGATCAACAATAATCTTATAAAATATCCTTTGTTATCTGAAGCCAGAGGAGACATTTCAGAAAAAGGTGCCTATATAATCTAGAAAATGAGTTCACATACTAGAGTGTACCAGAAGAACTGAAGTTTTAGAGAGAAAAAAATGAAAAGTATCAGTCTTTCAGACTTAAGGAAGAAAACAATTCTTATTAATGAACCAAAAGGAGTAAAACCAGAGTAGAGGTGTGGCACTGACAAGAGAAGAAATTTTACATAGCAGAAAGTGTACAGCAAGTATGAAAAGTTCAGTATGATAACTACAGAAGACATTTTGAAGGATATAGTTAAATGGAATAGAGAAGATAGCCATTGAACACAAACCACTGGAGACAAACCAAGACTAACAATTCACCTCATGCTAAAGATGAGAAAATGTGCTTGGAAACAGATTAACAACTGCATGCAGTTTTTGTCGAGGTAAGAAACAAGATGACTAGAAACATATCCGGAGTAAAAAATGACTAGTGTTGCCTACTGAAGATCATGAGACTTCATCACACCATAACTTACAGAAAGACATCTTGAATAAAATTGCTGAGGAAGTGATAGATACAAGTGACCTTTTTAGAGCACCTTTGGGTCCCACGAGCAACAGTAGAAAGATGTTGGAATAAACTGCTAGGTAGGGAGGGAAAAAAAAAAAGCATCTTTCTGAAATATTGGTTGACCTTCCAAACCAATTGTTTTGGTAGGTCAGTTGGTTGACATACCAAGTGTGTAATTTGAATAGCTTCCAGTTTAATACCATTGGAAATAATGGGAACCAATCTTCTCAGGAAAAGATTAAATAGATACTCAAGGAAAATGCTAAGCTACAACAGGAAAAGAGAAGGATTATCAAAACAAGAGAAAGATTACCTAAACATTCAATAAACATAAAATCAAGACACAGAACAAAAATCAACCTATATGCCCAAGTTTGTGAAGATCAAAAAAACAACCAAACTTCATTTACCCATATGACAACTCTAGCAGTTGGATATTAAACAAGAGAATTGCAATTACTGATTTATATGAATAAATTAAATTTGAGTTATTACTGAAACTTGGCAAGATTTGCATGGTTGGAATATTAAAATACACAACAATAATCCATCTAGTGAGAACTGTGCCTTGAAACAGAGAACTGAGCTATTCACTTCAGGTTCAATAAAAATTCTGAAGGGGTTGAGTCCCCTTCCATGTTTGTATTATAGGGCAGTGTGAAAGGAATATAATACATCAGACTAAATTCTGTCCATGATCAGCTGCACTTCAGTATTCTGAGACAAAATGTACAAGCATCATTTGTAAATAGCATAAGCATACAGTAGAACTAGTTATGAATAATGAAAACTGACCCTATGATATGTGACTGACTATGGTTATATTATTGTTCTGGTTGCATTAAGTAGTCTTTCATTTCTATAGCCATGGTTTTCAAAAAGAGATATAAGGTTAAGCCAATTGGACATGTTTAAAAGACTTGTTATTTTGAACACTCAAGAAAAAACTTTAAATAAAAGTAGTGTACATCTACCTACTTGACTACAGTATTCTCAGAGAGATATAAAACTGCAGTTATATTGAGGTGCTTTCCCATTTTCAATTTTAAAAAATGAAGTAGACTGACCTTCAAAGAAGCCAACTGTAAAAGAAAGACTGCAAATGATCATAAATCTGGACAATTTTCTTCAAATAATGGACAAATCACTTTTGTCTTTAGCTGCTTAAGAAATTATGAACTATTGTCAAAGCTAGCAAACATATGAAACAAAAACTATGACTGCAATTTTTACTTTTAGAAATTACAACTACAAAAAATAATTTTTTTCATTTAATTAATGCAAAGAAAAGAATATCAGTATCTTTTTTCATAAAAACCTATGAAAAGTCTATAGACTTTACAGGTAGTTATACTATTTATTATTTGGCTAACCATTTAAATAACCTGTAAAATGTGATGATTAATGACAAACAAAGCTGTAACAAGACACAAATACCCAGTTTCATTTTGAAAACTTTTGGGTGCGTCCCTCCTGACTTTCAGTTGTTGCTCCAAAGGACACATGTCCTCCTCTTTTATGTGTTGTCAACCCTGTACGTATATCTCTGGTATCCCAGGGCATCAAAAAAAGAACTCCAGACACATATGTTTAGGAATATAACTATGAAAGAACAAGTCACATACAAAAAGAAATTCCATTACATTCCAAAGAAAATTAGCTATATGATAGGAACTGATTTTTATCTAAAATGTGATTTTACAGTTAATGAAGCTCATTCCTATTTAGAAAAAAAGGGGGAGGAGGACAAAGTTCCAGTGTTCTTGGAACATTAAAATGGTTTTATATGATTTCTTTAGACATTTAGGAAGAAAACCTTCCATATTCATTTGCCAAATTACTGTGACAGAACAAGTACAAGTATTTACACAACAGGAATTAATAAAAAACCTTAAATGAAATGCTGATATGAAATGTTGACATTCTTGTAGAACATTTGATATTCACTGAACCAATAATTTCAGATTTCAAAAAGTTCCATTGGAAAATGTTTAATTCTTTCTAAAGCTTATCCCAACAAAGACATTTAAGTATAATGCTCACACCACAAAGACATTCAAGGCTATAAATCAACAGTCTTGAAAGAAACTGAATCTTTCATTAAGTCATTCCTCCCTTCAGACAAAGCTGAAAACTAGAAATGAAATTCCTCTGGCAGCTAGAAAATGCTTTTTACAAATCTCTCTCACTTGCTTATTTCTTTCTTGTCTCTCAGCTTCAATTATTTTTAGACATTTTTTCCCAAAGACCTTCTCTTTGCCTTGATGCAAATACTCTGTTCCTCTCCCTCCCATGATCCCTGTGGGTCCTTGGCTTATTTCTTGTTACTATTGTTGCCAGACTGTCACATCATTTCCAACACTGCCAGTAAGGACAGATGTGGTCTGACTTAATAAAAAAAATTATCAAGCAAACATCATATTTGGAGGCAAAATATTTGAACAGCAAAATATAAATATTAAAGACTGGAATTCTTAAAGAGAACCCTGGTGTAAAACTGACCAGCTAATGAGATGAAGTGTCTTTCAAGGAAACAA
>VYZV01009059.1:6097-17271 GCA_013401275.1 Pandion haliaetus
TGGATCTGTTAGTGAGATGTCATTATCTTCGAGTCCCAGCACAGGTGATTCCTTTTGCCTTCTTCCAGGAGCATATAACATTTCTCTTCTCAGCAGCCTATAAAATTACTACTGGTGAAATCTCTCTAGCAAAGCATGGTGTTTCAATTTTTTACCTGCTACTAACTTTTCATATGTTATTTGGAGAATATTACACGGTTAGGTTAAAGATTAAGGCTATGTCTGCAGGAGGGGAATAGCTCTCCCTGTTGAGTACTCTGCAGTATTGTGGGCAGTGGAGAAGGTGGCATTTGATATCTGGTAAGTTAAATTATAACAGCCCTACCAGGACTTCTGAGCTGAAATTTCCTGATTTTTCTCTGGTGTGTTGAAACCTTTTTAAAGGTCATATTTACTAACAACAATTTCTTTCTTTAAAAACACAAACAGAAAAAGAGGAGGAAAATAGTGTTTCATGATTACCAGGCATAGTACATCACTGCGGCATGGTTAATACTGAGCTTCTACATTTTAGCCTGCAAGTGCAGCTGATGTTTTTGTTTAAATCCTCTGTAATTTAAGAAGGGGATATTAAGTAACTTGATTGTATTAGTGCTGTCATTGTTTATACCTGGATCTGTGTTTATAAATGTTGCTGCTTGTAACATGAATTCTCAAAAAAATCTCAGTGGAGAGGGAGGGGGAACCATGAGCTATGTTTGTGTCTGAACTGTGTAGTTAAAGGCAGGCCTGCTGCTAACTCTTAAGTATTTCTGGAGACATTCATCCTTCCAGGAAGATTTTAACTTTTTTGAATGCTTGAATTATATATTGACAAATTCCAAGTGATAATGTTGTTGGAGTAGCTGGTTGGGCTTTTTTTTAAATTGGTTTTATAAGAAATCTTTGGGCCTTTTCCTGTTGGAATTAATAGGAGTTCAGGTACTTACTGAGAGGAGGAGGAGTGGGAACAGGCCCTTTCAGTGTTCAGGTGTTACGCTTTTCCTCGGCTCATGCATGACAGATGGTTTTGGGTATGTTTCATAGGAAGGCGATACTGAAAAGAAAAATCTCCTGTGCAGTTTCTTTGGAACCACCAATACAACTTTCACTTACTGGAAATTAACCTGAAATAGAGCTGGCTAAGTTTTAGCAAAGCCTCTGTTTTTGATAGAAGGCACTTACAGGAGCATTCTGTGACTACTTAAAAAAACAAAAAGGGAAAGGCAAAGGGAAGAGCTCACGATGCAAGGGGCAATTCCATTACCCTTCTCTGTGCAGGTGTTGTGTGGAGACAAGAGCAAGAGTACCGTGTATGCCTAGGCTTGTTCGTTCACCCCACTTCCTCTCTGTGTGCTTACAGCTTACTGTCTCTTCAGCCTTGACTCTTAACTACTTTTAACTGGTAAACATCCTCTTGCAAAGTCGAGGTTAGTGTGTGCATGTGACCTTCTTCAGGGAAGAGTATCAGAGTACTGCAATAGAATGTAATCTTAACAGTGATGCTGACAGCACAACCTGCTCTGAAATGTACAGTGTAAACAAATGGAAAAAATGAGATATTTTCCTCTTTGTTTCCTGTGACTCGACGAGGTTTTTAAAACAATTGGAGATACAACATTTTGCACTAGAGCTAGGTATATATTTCTTCTTTTTCACAACCTAATTTTCATGTGATATGGCTTCCTGCAATACACTTTTCTGGTGTTTCAAGAATACTAAATTAGTTTTGGACTTTGAGGGAGTGTGGTTTTATATTATTTCCATTATAAATAGTTAACATAGAACACCTTACTTGTAGTGTCCATCTCCAGGTTTTATCTGCACTGTCTGTTCAAGTTTAGTACTTGTATAGCACATGAAATTTAGTTGTATTGCCCTGTATCTATGCCTCTGACTTAATGCTTGAGCCAAAATCAATGTCATGCTTATGTAAAATCCAAAAGAAACCTCCAAATTCTGTTATTCAGTGGTAAAGTATTGAGAGCCAAACATGGGCCTTCATGTTGGGCAAACAGAGGGGGGTTTAGGTCTGATCTTCAGAGTTTGAGACCTTGCTTCAACAGGGTGCTGTGTCAACTAGTGGCATCTTTGATGAAGCGAATGTATTCCTTATGGTATAACATACCTTCTTAAAATACAAGCAAACCTAGCTCTTTTTCCTTGTGCTTTATTATGTTGAATGGAAAACAAGACCATAATACAGACTTCTGAAACCGTGTGCACGTGTCTCATTCTGTATTATAAATCTGATATGCTGTGTATTGGTAACGGCAGCAGTTTCCATCTCCAAAGAGCTACACAAACATAGCTGTCTGACTGGATCACTTGGGTGGAGGTGAGCTTTAACATGAGCTCAGTGGTGGGAGAAGTGAAAGCAAAGAGGTTAAGTGACTTGTGTCAGTGAGTCAGTGGCAGAGTTGAGACTAGGACGTGGGTTCGTGCCACTAGAGTGCACTACTTCCCTGTTACTTACTGAAAGATGGTTAAATTTGCTGGTAGGTGCTGCAGGCTTCCTGGTGTAGGGTTTGGAAAATTGCTGCCAACTTGCTGAGGTACTGGGAGTTTCACATTGGTCTTAATCAGATGCAGCTCTGCTTCTGCAGCTATGATTTAACCAAATAAATGTTTTTCTTACTATCAAACTTTTATAACTATTGTGGTGGAATGGCAAAGAGGGCTTGTAAACTAGCTTTTTACTCTTTTGATTTTAATGGAGTTGAAAAGGGTATGTACAAAAGAAAGGGTTAATAATATTTGTAATTAAAGCAAGTTCTGTAGGGTATACAATTTCTCAGAAATAGATGATGATGATGACTTCTACTTTATTAACAAAAGGTTATTGATGAAGAGATACGGTATTTTACATACATTATTAAGTTCTTTTTTTTCCACCCCTGCACAGGTTTCCACTTGAGTGGCACAGTGACAGAGCCTGCAATGCAATCGGAGCCAGAAACTGTTTGCAATGTAGCTATCAGCTTTGATCGTTGCAAGATTACCTCAGTGACCTGTAGCTGTGGAAACAAGGACATATTTTACTGTGCCCATGTTGTGGCACTCTCTTTATACCGGATCCGCAAGCCAGATCAGGTCAAACTGCATCTTCCCATTTCAGAGACACTCTTTCAAATGAACAGAGACCAACTTCAAAAATTTGTACAGTATTTGATCACAGTGCACCACACAGAAGTTTTGCCAACTGCTCAAAAATTAGCGGATGAAATTCTTTCTCAGAATTCAGAAATCAATCAAGTCCATGGTGAGTTTGATACTTGTTCTTCTTTTTGCTTCATTCTCTCTTTGGTTTTGAGCTTTATTGTGGCATTCAGGAGTGTGACCTGCTGAGGTCCCTTCCAACCTGAGTTATTGTGTGATTCTGTGGTGTTTACGAAACAGGATTCTGTTACTGAACCTTTGCTTAAAGATTTTTAGAAAGCAATACACTTTGGAAAAGAGAGAAGAATTCATAAACAATGAGCTTGATGTCTCCAGCACTGTTAATATGTGGCCTGATCTACTTCACACCTGTATTTTCCAGCTATGAAAAACTGAGTAGTGGTGTGCTTTGTATAGTCACATTGCTTAAAGGAGCTATCTTACCCACTTACCAAAGGCATCTTTTTGTGATTTTGTTCTTTTGAAATAATCTTCTGATGGTTTGATTGTATAACTTTGTTTTAATGGCAAAGCATAAAAGCAAGTAGGTGTTAACTGTTTTTTTCATTCAGTAAATAGTTTTATTATCCTTTGGGATTTCTTTTCTTTATGAAGTCAGGAGAAATATAATACCTATATTTCAGTGTCTTTTCCCTGTTAGTACTGGAGCAGCCTACAGCATCAACAAAGGTCTTGATCTTTCCTGCTTTCTGCTGCACATGGTTTTAATGGCTCTCAGGTTCTTCTATTGAACATCTTAATGTTTGTTAAAGGGTGCTGGGTATGACTTTAGGCTTCTGAGGTAGCTTTTCTATGGACTCTGCTGAACTGAAAGTGTGTAATTGTGAGTTTGAGGTGACCCAGCTAGTTTCAGTCCTGTGTTCCTCTAAGGTCACCTGATAGAAATGTCCTTTAAGGTGACCAGAGCTGTAAGCGTAAGAGCAGCTTAGAGGAGAAGAGTAAGTTATCTAAATATCTAAAAATATCTCTTTTTGTTTGTTCATTGACAGGAGCAGTTCTTGTGTTAGATATTTCAGAGGGATGACCACTATTCCAAAGAACTTGCAATACAAACACAACCAAGCTGCTTAATACTAGAGAAACAAAAAAGCCATGTGTTTGTCAGATACAGTGTAGGCAGAACAACAAAAGGGAGTCTTCCCGTAACAGGACTCATCTGCAGCGTAGCCTCTCTCCTTAGGGTCTGGTGACACTGGCAAGTCCAGTAAGGCAGTGGTGCAAGAAGGTGAATTTCAGGAGCAGTGCTCCTTTTTGGCTTTGGGAGCTATGGGGATGTTGCCAGAGGCAAGGCAATTGCTTTAGTTATTACCGAACATGAGAAGGTGATTGGCAGAGCTGCTGGGTGATGATGGTAGAAAGAAAGGGAAGCTAAAGCAGATACAGGACATTGAGCAGTAGAGGAAGATGCTCAGACGTTTTAAGCTGAAGACTTGTATTGCATGAGAGTTGGTAATAGCTTGAATATAAGGAATTAAGGGGAAGGAAGAATTATAGTGAGTGTGAGAGTAGCACAGAAGATTCACTCAAGGGTGATTAGGAAAGGGGAAGGCAGGGGTGGGAAAGGAGGGTCAGGTGATGGCTATATGTGGCTGTATTAGCTATACTATGGTTAACCTAAGAGAAGTGACAAGCAGTTTCAGAGTGTGCTTAAACTTGATCAACATTAAGTCTAATTGTAATAATCAAAGGCATGTTGTGCTTTGTCAGCTATTTTCTCATTGTCAGAATATCTCATTATGCATTAGTATTTAAGGTATTTTTTGAGAGATATTCAATGTTTATATCACAGCCCAAATAGTTTTTTGTTTCCTATCCTTTTTCTAAGTTGATGATAAATCACGAAATTTCACAATGAAATTGAGCAGGGTAGTTTAAAAATATCCACAAAACTAAAATGTGTCTTACATTTGTTGCTGTTTTCCTGGTAAATGAGATTGCAGTATGTTGTTATTGACTACTTGTATTTCTTAAAATATCAAAAACTGAAGTAGAAAATCCAGGCAGCATAAGAAAATAAACTGCTGTTACCAAAGAAAGCTGGGTTACAAAAAGAGGATCTATAGTCTCCTGCTTTTCCTTTCAGACTCCCATAAAACCATGGCCTGATTTTTTCTTCTGCTTCATATGTTTACAGTGTTAAAAAATTACAGGATTCTTTTAAGGAAAAAGTAAGTTCCTCTGATTATGTAGCAAGTAAGTGGCATTCTGGGATTCATACTGTTATTTTGATCTTTAATCAAATTCCTTGAATTAAAAATAATAAAGTTAACAAAAATAAATCTATGAAAAATAACCAGAAGAAATCTGTCTCTGGTTCGAATAGCATAGGCTGGTGAACATAAGATCACCATTCACTCTGTCATATTTTCTGTGCTGCAGATGTTCAGTTTGTAATATGAAAATGTCTTGTAGACCTGTCTTGCTTTGAACAGTTCAACCTCATTAGCCTAGTGTTTGAAGAGGAATTATATCGAATACTGCTTGAAGGCGCAGGTAAGAAGAAAAATTTATAAAAACTTGCTTATGAAAGTAAGACGATACCTGGCACAGAAACACCAGAAACAGCTTTGATTGAAAGGAAGTCTTGAATCTGGAATTGGATGAGGAAATTCTTGTCAATGTTGCCTAGCGGTGTTATGATTTCAGGGTTGTTTTATAAAAAAACCCAAACTTCTAATTTTAAATTTTTTTTTCTCTCATAGTGGCTGAACTAGTTTTAGTTTTTATATATTTCCAGCAATAGGCAGAATAAATCAGCTCTTGAATACTATTTATTTGTACATAAGAATGATCCGGGACTTCGAAGAGCTCTGACCACAGCGATCTTGTTGACTAGCTTATGAGCTGGCTAGGGAGATGGAAAAAGTCTGCAGTACTTTTCTTTCACAAAAGGTGAATTGGATAATTATTCATTTGCTCAAAATTCTGTCTTAGCATTCGATTAGTGGCTTTGGCCACCTTCCTTGCAAAGGATGTTACTGGGGGCACTAGTGAAATGAGTTATGAGTTACACTGATGACACTGTTTTGAAATGACAAACCCCTTTGAGTTCCTTGGTGTATGAAAATGTTGCAATATTCTTTCTTGCTTCATGACTGAGCCTCACTGCAGGAAAAAATAAGTGGATGCTGTTAGAAGTGCAGGAATATGGTGTCTATTCGCTAACTTTGTCAGGAGAGCTGAGTGATTTATAGGGAATCCTCTTCTATATTTGCCATACTAATTTCCACTTGGTGGTGATTATATTACAGGAGGCTTTCGCATGTTTTTAGAGCACAAAAGCACCTCTTATATTTGAGAAGACTTCTTGGGTTCTGATTTTCTCATGTGGTGCTGCTATAGCTGTACATGTTCCTGATGATTTCAAAGCTGAAGATCTGTGTGGTCTAATCTGTACTGAGACAATTGTAGGTATTCATATTGATACCCTGATGTCTGTGCTGCATAACTGTTGGCTTCATGTTGGGTTTAATTTGGGGATGCTGACTCAGGAAGCTGGATGTAGATTTGGGTCCTGCTTAGCTGAGGCTTTTTTCCTCCCTGTTAATTTTTGTACCATTTTGGCATAAGAAGCTGGCAGGTGTTTAAGGCTAGGAAGAGAACAGTCAGGATGACAGATTATCAGTCGGGTTTGTCATCTTAGATCTGTCTTTTCTTAGGTATGAAAATTTCACTTAAATAAATTGGTTGGAAGGTCAAACTATGTTCCTTAGAATTTGAGTGGAAATAAAGTCACTGCAAGATGGGTGAGGTGGGGTGAGGAGGAGGTCTGTTTGCATATTAATCTCATGTTAGCATTGATTTGCTATTAAGTGCACAGTGAAAAAGGGTCTGCCTTTTTGTTGTTATAAGGACAGCCTAGCAAAACAATTTCATTTTTACCTTTTAAGCTGTACTGTTTATTTCCTGAGAGTTTAGTGCTGCTGTTGCAATTTCTGCTATGAGAAGGTCTATACAGATTTCTCCAGACTTTCTCCCATTCTCCGATTATCTGACTCACAATATGAATCACTTGCCAGTACAGAACCACATTCAGATGAACTAAAATTTAAGAGGGAGGACCTGGGAGAAACCAGTTAAAGTACATTAGTCTTCTCAGAATCAGAGGTACCTAGGTAGTTTGTTCCTGTGTTTGTCCAGGCAGATCTTGGTACCATCCTCTTCAAACATTACTCTCTAACATAGATTAGGAGTGCCAGTGAAGGCAGTCAAGAAGCAAACATACTAAAAAAATTGCTTTAAAAGAAAATTTCAGACTATCTACTATTGTTCCTATATATTGTAAGTTCTAAATGGCAATCCAGAGGTACAGGTGAATATGTGTTAATATGAACTTGGTGTATTTAACTGAAATGATGGGAATTTAGTGGAAAATTGAAGGGTAGGATAGGGCTGAACAACAGAATACAGTGTATTGCTGATGTACTACAAGAGGGAATGTTTAATGTTAAAGATACATGATTAAACCAATGATGGAATCTTCCATATGGCCCTGCTTAAACTGGCAAAATTGATTGAGAGACTAGTTGCAAAGGAAGAATGTAGGAACTGGCAGTTGAGTTTCCTTTCAAGAAGGATGAAAGTGAAGTGCACCAATGCTTAGTATGAGAATTGTTTAGTGAACCAGATTTGGGAAGGAAGTAACAACAAGACTAGACAAAACTGGAGAAATTTCAGAAACTGAAGTAGAACTAAGTAGTACAATGTAAAATAAAATATTGATAGCTGCAAAATAATGTAAAAAATAATTTATGAAATTCATATTTTAAGAAAGTTTTTTTCAGGTACATCAGGCAACAAAATAAAACTTCTATAGAAAATAAATAGTGAGATTTTGTTTTGAGACATGGAAGGTAAAAATAAATGAAAATAATTTCATGCCAGTCTATACTGATAATGAAGTTCTTTTAACCACCACACACAAGTAGACTTTGAAACTTGTTGTTTGCTATATAATGTTTGTGGCACTTGGATTTTAGCGGGAGAGTTTAGATACTGTCAGCAGATAAGTTTATGCATTTTGGTGTATGTGCAGATGGAACGCAAAGAATTTTTTGGAAGTTAAAAACTTGTTGGGGGTTTATTAACTTTCCTCAGCAACTTAGACTAGCCTGTCCTGTCTTCCTATTTTCTGTTAGTGCTGGCTGCTTCACAGCAGTTGCTGTTTTTCTTTGCTTTGTGCTGCTGAACAGGTGTTGTATTCCACCCAAGAGTTCTGAAATTAAGTACAACATGAAGTGATTTATGTCTAAACTTTGAATTGTTTGGGGAATCAAAGGCATAATAATATTTTTGAGTCATTAATTTTATAATCTTTGGTTTTATATAATTAGTGTTTAGAATAATTCTGAGCACACTAAGCTTACAAAATCAGTTACTATTCTGTTGTGAGTCAGCATACATTAGTATTAGTTTCTAGCTGGGACCATTCAATCTTTGCATAGTACTCAGTAAGTCATGTAATCATTTGTAATCATTTTTCCCTATCTTTTTCTCCTTAATGCTGCCATGGGATGACATCTAATAAAATTTAACTGATCTACAGTTCATTTGTATACTTAAATTAATAAGTTTTTTATAAACAAAAAAATTTAATATTGCTATGAGTGAGTAATTTGGCATGGTTTCATTTGAAGATTAAAACAACTCTTGTGATACTTCAGAAATAAGGATCAGGGAAGCAGTTTGCCTTAAAGACTACTTCCTGTTGTTTTAACCAAATTTCACTGTTGATCTACACCTGAGTAGTTTCCAATATAGGCAATTCTTACCCTATTTTAGTCAGTGCTCCTTGCTCTCTTTCTACTTACTTTTCGAGATTAAGTTCTCCATATACACCACCAGTTCTTGAATGTGGCTGCTCATTTTGAAAGCAGTTGCTCTTAAAATTGCTACTTAAATGATCAACATGTTTATTTTTTTAAATGTGTCTGCTTTTTAGAACTTTGGAGTTCATTATATTTAACATGTAACCTGCTATGACCATAAATATAAAAGGCTGTTACTCTGTTTTCAAATTTTACTTGGGTGTTCAGTGTTAAACAGCTGTGCACAATATTACGACTTTGATGGCTAAGACTGCAATTTAGTAATTTTAGTAAAAGTGGATGATTAAGCATGTATGGCTGTATCTATATACTGAGTATAAATACTTTATTTATTGTATTCAACTGTAAGTATGTGATGTAAAACCTATTTCAAAGACCAGTCACGATAGCAGTTAGAGCCAGAGGTTGGAGGGAGGGAGATTAATACGTTGGTGTCTATAAACTGACACAATTTAATTACAGGTTTTAATATTTAGTATAATTATGCAGTGCTTCTCACTTTCATAGTTCAAATGTGAACTAATTTATCTTCATGACACCCTTCTAAAGCATGTAAGTAATACTTATCCCCAGTTTACAAGTGGGGAACGGGATTTGGTCTTGGCATCAAACTGTGCTGCAGAGATTAAATTCAGGGCTGCCCATGTATCTCCCCGCAGCCAAACTGCCAAAGCCTCACGGTGCCCATTTGGGGCTGTGCTGCACCCCAAGCAAAGCTACCACCTTTGGGTTGAACCTTCAGCACTGCCTTGGTGTTGAGCATGAGCCTTCCAGCTGGCTATTGCTAGGGCTTTGTATCAACAGCTCCTAAGCCAGCTTCCTCCAGTTGCTTGTTCAGGTAGTTTCTTGTCTACTCACCCAGTCCCATGTCTTCAGAAGAAAAGTGACAGTGTGGAAATCCTGTCTGTTGCCCAAGAGTGGTCTGTGTTTGAGTGGGAGAGGAAACAGGCTAGACTAATCAGTGTTCACCTTACTGTAAGTGAACATGGTGATCTTGAAGAGTGCCTGGCTGAGAGACATGGAGATGGTCGTGTTTCGACCTCGAAACAAGAGTGACGTGGGCAGCGGAGGCTGAGGTTTCCCCAGTGCCATCACTAGGATGCCTGGCTGCTGTCATGGTGGGAAGGTGGTTTGGACTCATGCCTGATTGGGCATGCTGTCTCCACGCCTTGTTAGTCCATGGCTATTGCTGGACACAGCCAATGGTGTTGAAAGATCAGTGTGAATTACAACTGTAGCTGGTGCTGGTTACATATATATACTGAAATTTCTCGATATATCCCAATTAAAAACTTTGATCATACTGAGTGTAGCATGTATAAGATCTTGTAAGGAAAAATTGCTCTGAGTCAGATGTATCTGTAGTACTGTGCTCAACAGCATCTTGGAGTTCAGACCCTGAGCTTGGTGTCTTCAGCTTTTACAGTCTTCTAGCCTACTGGCATGAAAATAACACGAGTATAAGTATAGTGATGCTGAGCCCCTGGGGAAGGTATGTTTAGGATTGTGCTGGGAGAAGAGGCTTTGGTGGGGACAGTGCTGCTGTCCCTGGGCAGTGGGTACTGTTGTTCGTGTAAAGGAACACTTTTTTTTGTTCAAGAATTTGCAGGAGCTGTGTTGAAATTTAACCTTCTAGCACGAACTGACTGATGAGGTTTTGATGAAATGTAAACAGTTATGGAAGGAATTTTGGTTTTTTCCCTAAATAGGGTAGCTTAGCTGAGGAATCTTGGGCTATTTTAAATTCAATTTAAAAGTAGCCATACCAAGATTATTTAAAGATAAATTTCCATTGAAGTGAGGGATAAATACAAGTGTGTTTTGTATGCTGGTGCTTTTATGTAGTTGCTTTTCACAGGTCTTTTCTCTGTTTTAGAGCAATGAAATATTTAACCTATTTGCAAGGTGATACTGCAAACCTGTTTCTGTGCAACAGCTGCACTGCTTGGTCTCATGTGGCTTGATTTCCCTTTTTATCTTGTTCTTTGCAACTGGAGGCTTACCAGTATGTGTTTCATGCAGAAGACTGAATTGAAAGCCCCTTAAAACTAACATTGTAAAGATCGAAGCTCTCACAGAAGCGGAGGTTTTTCATTCCTTGTTTCCTGTACTGTCTTGGGCTTGATTCCTGTCTTCTGATACACTTGCTGTTCGTGTGGAAGGCAGAAGAGTTCATTCACATCTTCA
>VYZV01009063.1:0-13951 GCA_013401275.1 Pandion haliaetus
AATAATCTCTCCCTGTCCTCATCTTGACCCATAAGCCTTTCGTTACATTTCCTCTGCCCTGTCCATCTGAGGAGGGGGACTGATAGAGTGGCTCTAGTGGGCACCTGCCCTCCTTTATTTCTGTGATCTTACTTCCTCAGAAAATCTGCTCTGGACATGAGCTGCCACATTCTGGCTAGCCCTCTGCTCCAGAGGACTGGAGGCATGCTCTGAAAAGACACTTCCTCTGCATGTGTGCGAGGCACAGGCTCACCATTTCTAGGCTATCTGTTGATGACAGGGAAATGGAGGCTGGAGCCAGAACAGCAAGGGTTTTCCAGCTGCCGGGCTTCCAGCTGTGCAGCCTTTGAAGGTCTCTGCACTGTGAAGCAAGCAGAATCACAGACTAGGTGGGTTTGCTATAGGAAATGGGGACAGGGAATAAGTTTGAGCATGCATGAACTGATTACCCACACAGCTCAGCTGTTAATTTGTTTCCTCTTGCCATTTAGACTTGCTCTCACTAGTTCTCTCTAATGCAATTCCTAAACGTGGCCCTGTGGGGCTGCACTCTGGGGACCTACTGTAAGGCAGCAGGGAGAGCTGGATGCTCTGCAAGGGAAAGGGAATGGGGAGTTGAGGGTGACAGCAAGACACATGGAGCAGTGGCCTCAGCAACCAGAGCCTGCTCCTGCAGTACCCATGCAAGAAACGTAGGGCAATGATAATTGGGGCCAGCCTCTGTCTAGTGATTGCTGGATAAGTCTGTAGCAACAAGGCAGGTCCAAGGCTAAAGGATGTCAAGTTGGTGAGTCAGAGCAGGATTGGCAAGGTCTCCATCCCAGCAGTTTGATCCCAGGTTACCCAGCCAGGCTGCAGCAGAACTGGCCTGAGCACAAGCAGCCAGAATGTGAGAAGAGGGGATGGGTGGCAGAGCCCGGTGCTGTGCTCACGGCCCTGACACAGATCTCAAAAGGCAGTAATGACAAAACACCAACAGCCTTGGCCTTTTCTCCATTAAAGAGTCATCCAGCTCTCTCTCAACAGTGTTTTATGCTCAGGCAACCCATAGAGCCTCATGCCCCACATTTCCAGAAAAAATACTTATTTTGTCAAATAGAGCACAAAGGACGCGGGGGAGATTGAAGGCAGAGTGCTTTTCACTACACACATGGGCAATTTGCCTTACACAAGACTAGCTTTTAACGAGCGTGGATGGGAATCAGTTCTTCCCATCAGAAGATGATGAATCCCATTCGTGATTTCAGGTCAGAGATCAGTCCTCTTCTATTTAGCAGAATTGACTAAGTCCAGTTCTTTGCTGGTGTGGCACATGAGCTGGCATGAAACCAGGAAAGACTTGGAATTAATTCTGCCTGTACTTTTTTCAGAGGGTTTTCAGAATTGGTATTGTTTTGTTGAAATGTTTTAAATTTCAAAAAATTGATTCATCAGAAAATTCAGACCAGCTGAAGTTTTTATGCTTTTACCAAATGCAGAACCTCAGTGAAATCTGAAATTAGTTGTTTATCTATCGTTACATCTGTGTGGTATAACTTCTCATAGCATGCACTTTCTTTAATGCATCTGCCTCTATGAGTTCACCAGGCTTCTTTTATGTTGGAGAATGGCTAAAGGAAAAAGGACACGGATCCATGGATCCTCTGTATGAAGAGAGTTTCTTTTAGTTGTTATAAGTAGGATTTGCTTAGCATAAGTAGGCCTCAGTTAGCATGGGTCAGGCAAGAGATAGTGGAAAAGTACTGTCCGGGAATAGACCCAAGTTACTGCAGGACAAAGCAAGTTTCGGTGAGCAAGTTTTGGGAACTGGCTTAGATAATTAAGGAGGCTGCATACCAGAGATAGCTGCAAGGAGGGAGGATTTGCAAATAGAAGCTCTATATAAGATACTGCTTGTTCTCATTAAAGTTGAAGTATGCTTTACCACTCATATTGAGTTGACTGCATTTCTTCCGTCGTCGTTCCTGGGTCCGAACCTGGATTGCGAGACTATTACCTCAACATTTTACATCCATCTCCTGACAAGAGCACATTTAAACTGTTCTTCTTGTTGCAAAGACTTTATTGGTAATGGTATTGACAGTGTAGTTCTATTCTTTTTGCCAGCTTACATCAGACAAAAATGTGGATCATAAAGAGAAAACATGTGAATTACTTGATGTGTATTACAAGGACACTAGCCATTTTAATTACATTATTACTACATGTCTGGAACAGAACTATTTTGAGTGATGGACACCCTTAAAACATAAATGGAACGTTCAGTTTTCCAGGCCAGAGAAACCTATTGCATTCCAGAATAGATTACCTTGAAGTGAACGGAATAAGGTCATGTTTCTTTTTTTTTTTCCTAATTCTTCAAGCAGCTTGTAATATTATGGCCAGATAAAGTAGCAGTTCCTTCATAAATCTGACTGAGAGAACTCAAGTTGTCTTTCATTCTCAGTTTGCAGTCTGTAAGAATATGGTTGAAAGTAATTTGAGTTGCAATGATTAAGTGTTTTGAGTTGCCCAAACACACTAAAACAACAAAATAAATTTCTAAGATACATATCTTCCTAAATGTCTGATCAGTTTTAATGAAAAATTTTGTCATCTGAGAAAGGCATCAACTTCAGGTACACATATTTCTTTATTTTCAGAAACATATGACAGTTGCATAAATCAGGCTGAAATTCCTTACTGCTCAGCCTGCTGTTCTCCAGCAATGGCCAATACTAAATACTGGGAGAATAGTGTAGTGAGTGATGTAAGATCAGGGCAATCAGATGATAATATTTTACTGAGATATTCTCGCAGACTTCAGTAATTTGTAACAGGGGTGAGAGTGAGTGAGTGCTTGAAGTGAGAGGTATTGTTTTTGTGTTTAATACGCCTGATGGATTTTCTGCTGTGAGTTTGACCAGTCATAAAGATTTTGCTTCCACAACATCCTGTAGTAAAAATATAACTACACTTTTTGTGAAGAAATAATAATTTTTCTTGTTTTAAACTGGAAATAAAGTAGTTTAATTTGATAATTTATGGATCTTTGATTAGAAAATGCAGAGAAAAATTGTTTCCTGTTGACTGTTTTCTCTGGGCTACTCACCATGCCATACTCTTAAGTGCTCAGTATTGGTTTACTTCCATTCCCATTGAGACTACCAACAAAGGATTTGATCGAGTTAGAGTTAGGTCAAAATCAGGAACTTCTGAAATCTTAATTTTATTTTTAGTTCTTTTCCCTTCCCACTTTTGAAGGATGTATACCATCAAACTTCTTTCTCATTCTGTCATCTTGCACACTAGCTCCCTTTCCCCTCCATTTTTTTCTTCTTTACGTTATGATGTTATGCTGCATTCCATAAACATATATTGAAGTTTGGCAGATACAACCAGGGACCTCTTCTTCCATTTCCCAAGAGAAAGTTGTACTGAGAACATAATAACCATGATAATCAAAACTCTGCAGTCACTCCTTCTTATAAAGAACTCCGTATGTTTGCCAGGTAACTTGGGAGATATATACTAGAAACACAGAAGGTTTGTCTTTGTGTCTGCAGTGACCAATGATTTTCAAGATGACAGACATTGTTCATTTCTGTCCAGTAGCAAACAAAAGCAACTGTGGAATAAACTTTAAATTCCTGCTTCCTTTTCATAATATTTTACAGATGTCAGGATGATCTCTTATTTAGTATATCAGACTCTGTGAGAGACTCTCTGTGAGAACAAAAAAGATTAATGAAAAGCCATATATAATGACCATTAAAGCAATTTATTTGCCCCTGAGATCATTCGATTTACTTTCTAGTGGTTTGGATTGCCTCCGGTTAAAAGTTTTTCCAATCATCCAAAATTTAATCTAACATTTCAGTGTTAGTTTAATCATTCATCAGTTAAAGATTATGAGCTACCTCCCCATTTAATGAATATCAAACACCACTTAGTCATTGAGTGATACTGCTTAAAGATTAGCATGTTTTTTTCCTCTTGAAACTCCTCTAGAATGACGCTTTTCATGTTATCACCATTAACTGTAAAATCTTCAGTAATTAGTTGTCCTTTTAACTAAGCTTGATTTGACTTTGACTCCACTGCTAACTTTTTCAGCTACCTTTAAAAATTTAAAGGAGACTTTTCCTTCTTGGGAGCAAATAATTTATAAAATAAAGAATTTTAATTTGTCTTTTAACATGCATCAACAATATATGTGAGAGACATAAAAATCAGGAAATAGAAAGGAGATAAAAGTCTGAACCAGTCCAATGATACGGTTAATGATGCTGTAGGGATAGACTATTCCTAGGTGCCTGCAGGAACATTTGGTTTTCTGTTTCCCTTGCATGTTGATGAATTAGTTAAGTATGCATGTAGCTATGATAAGCATATGGACCACCATTTTAACTAGCTGTGCGGGCAAAGCAAACAAGACTACATGCATTTAACACTTAATATGGGAAAAGGGAAAGAGATTTGCTTATGGGATAGGCTTTAGTACATTAAAAGGGAGATCTTTGGAGTGCAGATAGCAGACAGCTGTCAAAGTGAACCATTTACAAATGCTGACTTGTGCTTCAGCAGTGATGAACAGCTCCTGCTCTCACTATTGCATTATAATTAGCACTCCCTGAAATAGTTGATGGGAGATTTGAAGACTGCCAAGCTCTAAACTTCTTGCCCTGGCCTAGTTTAGATAGCTTTTCAAGCCAATGATGAGGGAAGGTTAATGCAGAAGATTCTGCTCATTAGGAATGCTAGAAATACTAAGGGACTTCTTGTATTTTCTAGTACCCACTGTGTTTATGAAGCAATGCATTCAGGTGACGCTGTTTCAAAGAATGAACAATTTGTGGTCTAAAAGCAAAAAGAGACTGAACTGAAAAAATCATTCTCCTATCAATTCTTTCATTGGCTCATGAGTTGCTTGGTTGTTTCGGGGCGGGAGGCTTGGTTCATCTGTGAAGTCCTGGTCTTTCAGTGTGATCAATATGGTATATCCTTTCTCCAATATGGAGTCCCACTGGATTATTAAAAAAAAATAAATTGCATGATCCAAACGATCTGTGTACTTAAATAAAAGAAAGGACTGGTTGCAACAAAAAATGCCAGATAAAAGAATAGACTTCTGGGATCTGCTAGGGACAAAATTAAAAACTAAGGAGGTCTACATTTGTTCTTTTCTTTGGCATGTGGTTCTTCAGAGGGATGGAAGATTTCCTGGAGGTTCCAGTTCTCTTTGAAAATATTGACAAAATTTCTCCATCTATTCAGTTGGGAAGATTACTTGCAAAGGTGAGGAAATTATCTATTTTCCTCTTTGGATCATACGTAAAAAAGACCTGAAATGTCCTGTTAGTTTCTGTTGATTCATCCTGCATGTTGGACATACCCAGAATAACCATATGTCACTGCCACGGCCCCCTGGGGCTGGTGGCTCCCTGGGGGCCAGGATTGTCCAGGGCTCTCCCAGGCTGGGAGCTCAGGGCAGGGCCTGGCAGCCAGGGCCTGTCCCACCCCCACCAGGAGCAGGGCAGCCGGGGGCACCGGGGCAGCCCCAGCCCCGGGCATCCGACACCTCCCTGGGGATGGGGACAGGACAAGGCCGGGCTGGGACATGGGCCCATGCGCAGGACCAGCTCAAAGGGGCCCATAGCCAGGCAGGGCAGGGCTGTGGGGAGCTGGCAACCGGCCCTGCTGCTGCATTGCTGGGACAGGGGCTGATGGCCCTGGGGGCTGATATGGGGTCCTCGGTCCTGGGCAGGGTGAGGGGACCCCCGGGGGACTGACAAGGGCTCCTGGGCCCTGGGCAGGGTGAGGGGAGCCCTGAGGCAGCTGGGCAGGGACAGTCAGGGCTGGTGGTGCTCTCAGGGACACGACATCCACCTTGCAACATAAAGGCAGGTTGAACTCCGTTGAAAGAAGCAAAAATTTAGCATCATCATTCAGAACTTGCTACAGAGTGAAGCTGTGGTTTGATAAATGCCCATTTGATGCTGGGGCTGTGTGCCACAGGAGCACACAAGAACCTTAAAGTCTAACTGCCTACAATGACAGTTTCTATTTGTTACAAACAATTAAGATTATACAGTAAAGCAAGTTTTAGGTCTGTTTAAACTTACTAATAAATGTTCCAAATTTTATATAACAGTGAACAGAACCATGCATTTTTTCTGGGCAAAAAATTTTAACTAACTTTTTGTTACATGTTTATCACTGTTATCCTCAAAACAGAGTTGTGGGCTCCAAGACTTACAATCTTTCCCTCCCCCCTGCACTGCCTTCTAAAGCAGTGATAAGTGCTAATTGGGAAGAGTTTCTTATCAGTTCTCAGGGAACATATTAGCGCTTGTCCTACTTGGAAAGCAGATTATACCCTTAAGAAGGGCAAGTGGGTGGGGGCCTTCCTCATAAGCCCTGAAGGGCAGACAGCTCTAGCTCAGGCACAGCTATGGGGTAAGGCTGCTATTTGGCTGGAGGGGTGCAGATGATTAGTCTCTGGGTAGCACTGAGTGGATGAAAGGAGTTGGCAGGCATTTTGCATGAGGAGCTCTGTATCATGCTCCATTGCATGAAGTATATTTCCCACAGTATGAAGGTTAAGTACTATATGTTTTTATATTATCTTGAAAAGTTAGTTTGTATAAAAGTTTGTAGCTGTTTGTACAAAAAGGCATTGGGGTTTAAGGTTTAGCATCGCTGTTTGACTGGAAAGAGAGTTCAGATTATTTAAGACTAATAAACCTCTGTTTTCAGATTCAGATTGTAAACTAGTATTAGTCTAGACTAACCTGACTTACAAAGGTGGAAGAAAAAACAGAATTAATGCCATATAAATAATTTGAAAAACTCTTCATAAATCCCAGTGTTATAAACAGTTACATCACTTTGTGAGGGACAGGCCAAGTGAAAAGGTGTAGGAGTCATTCATAATATTAAATAGGGGTAACTCTAAGACTTCTTGATAGTATCAGAGCATAATCAGTATTTCAAACAGGATGATAGTCTGATATAGAAAAAACCCACATGTATAGAGTAATGCCAATCAATGCTCAGACACAATGTTACTTCAATCACAATTTGAGAAAGGCAGCTCCCTTCATTTAGATTTTTGTTTTTCTTCCACTCCTTTTGTACTGTATCCCAAAGAAGAACAAACAAGCAAACCTTTAAAGTTTAAGTCATCTTTAAAACTCAGATATCTTTTCACAAGTTTAGATAAAAGGGGTGGGGTCAGAAGGGATTTATCTCCTTTTCTATTTGTCTTCTGTGAAGTTCATGGAATTGACTTATCAACCATTAGCAACCAAGATAAGATAACAGTTTTACTCAATGGCAGCTATTCAGACAATGATTGACAAAGGTGATCCATCTCCTGAGTGCACCTCTTTGCTACAGGGCTTCTGCTATTTATCTGAAAAAAATAATAATTTCTGTTTAGTTCCCACCTGATTCGTTGAAAAAAAAAAAAATACTGCTTTTGTATGAGAGAACAGTGGGAAGCATTTTTCTTTCTCTCTGGAACAGGTTCACCTTTTTTATTTGCAGCAGCGTTAAATGCTGGGAAAAGGTCAGAAGCTACTTCTTTGGTGTTTTTTTTCCCCCTTTCCTTCATACTGGTTGAATAATGTATATACAAGATGGTGTTACCTGAAAACCTTCTGAAACAAAGATGTCAGGGGCAAAAAGCAAAACTAAAAAAAGGGAAAGAAATGAATTCACCTACATTTTCATCACATCTCTTCCTGTGTTAGCTTCTTGTTTAATAGAGCCCTGATGGTTCTTGAGGGAGTCAGAGCCCCTACAGCTTCACGGAGCCACTCATCATGCATGTCCAGATTGACCCGGGTGTAAGTCTCAAAACCTTGGCATTAAGTGGTAGGTAAGTGTGATTCCCAGTGGGAGAATTTTAATGGAGTCTCTAACCAAGTCAAATGGCAGTGATTATTTCTGACTTTTACCAATGACATTGCAGTCTAATACTTAAGTATCCCTAGTTAGTAGAATCTAGTGCAGGCAGAACAGCTGCTGTATATTCGATATTTGCCTGATTTTGAGCTCTTTGACCAAAGGACCTGTTCTATTTATATTTCTGGAAAGTAGGATATGAGGCTGTATAAGTGACAGAGCCAGTGGAAGACCTTTAATGAAACAATTAAATAATGTAAATGTTCTTAATTCTGAAATCTTATCTCACGAACAGAAAAGTGAGAGACGTATTCATTTCTGATTCATTGATTTTAATTTTTCCTTCCTCTTTCTTTCTCACTGTTTGCATACTTTCAGTAATAAAATGGAGAGATAACAAGAATAAGAAATACCAAGTATCTATATTGTAAACCAGTTTTCAGATAACATAACGGCATACTCCTTGAGAAGCTGGCAGCACATGGCTTAGACAAGTGTACTGTTCGTTGCATAAAAAACTGGCTGGCTGGATGAGCCCAGAGGGTTGTGGTGAATGGAGTTAAACCCAGTTGGTGGCTGGTTACAAGTGGTGTTTCCCGGGGCTCAGTACTGGGGCCGGTTCTCTTTAATATCTTTATCAATGATCTGGACAAGGGGATTGAGTGCACCCTCAGTAAGTTTGCAGATGACACCAAGTTGGGAGGGAGGGTTGATTTGCTCAGGGGTAGGAAGGCTCTACAGAGGGATCTGGACAGGCTGGATCGTTGGGCCGAGGGAAATTGCTCGAGGTTCAACAAGGCCAAGTGCTGGGTCCTGCTCTTGGGTCACAACAACCCCATGCGATGCTACAGGCTTGGGGAAGAGTGGCTGGAAAGCTGCCTGGTGGAAAAGGACCTGGGGATGCTGGTTGACAGCCAGCTGAATGTGAGCCGGCAGCGTGCCCAGGTGCCCAAGAAAGCCAATGGCATCCTGGCCTGTATCAGAAACAGTGTGGCCAGCAGGAGCAGGGAAGTGATCATCCCCCTGTACTCGGCACTGGTGAGGCCGCACCTTGAGTACTGTGTTCAGTTTTGGGCCCCTCACTACAGGAAAGACACTGAGGTGCTGGAGCGTGTCCCGAGAAGGGCAACGAAGCTGGTAAGGGGCCTGGAGCACAAGTCTGATGAGGAGCAGCTGAGGGAACTGGGGTTGTTTAGCCTGGAGAAAAGGAGGCTGAGGGGAGACCTTATCGCTCTCTATAACTATCTGAAAAGAGGATGTAGTGAGGTGGGTGCTGGTCTCTTCCATCAGGTGGCTGGTGATAGGACTAGAGGAAATGGCCTCAAGTTGTGGCAGGGGGGGTTTATTTTGGATATTAGGAAAAATGTCTTTACTGAAAGGGTTGTCAGGCATTGGGACAAGTTGCCCAGGGAAGTGGTGGAGTCACCATCCCTGGAGGTATTCAAACAGCATGTAGAAGAGGCATTTGAGGACATGGTTTAGTGGTCATGGTTGATGGTTGGACTCGATGTTCTTAAAGGTCTTTTCCAACCTAAATGATTCTATGATTCTATAATACAGACTTCTGTGCAATGTTAAAAAATAGTTGTATACATTTTTTGTTGTTTTTTTCCCTAAACTCTTTAAATACAAAGTAACAGCTGTGACTGATCAAAGTAATGCCTACGAAGTTAAAAAACTAGTTATAACATAATTACCGATATACCTGCTCTCATGGCACAATTATACAGCACTCAATATAAGTTAGCCATAAAGCAAATGGGTTTCCTTGCACTGAGTTTTCTCAGTATATACTGAGCTCCAATGTTACACCAAGGGGGAGCTTTAGCAGTCAGGATAAATCTTATCAACACTGGAAATATGCGTAAGTATTGCACTGTGTATGCAGAATATTATACCAAATGAGTATGTGGTATGTTTTCTCTCTGCCTGCAACTTTCCTGTCCTGGATTGGTTTTGTTTTTTCTCTGGATTTAAAAACACTACAAAGAATATAGCAGAGATTGCACTATTTTTTTAAAAAAATCAGGTGCTGCCTGCACCTGCATGATATTTCATGAAAAGTGGTAAAGGGAAAAAAACACCATCATACCAAGAACTGGGCAGAGGGTGTTATGATGGAGAGGTTGAGTACCATAGCGGTATCATGCAACTTGTGTGATTTGGACTTCACCTATTTAATATCGTCTTTTGAGAATAATTAGAAAGTTGCCACCAGAATGTTAATGAGCCAGTGTTTTTCTTCACCACTTACTCAAAAATTAATCCCACTTCATCAAGATATATTGAGAGGGGTTTGTTTGTTTGTTTGTTTGTTTGTGTTTTTTTAAGACTTCGGATTTGCTAGCAAATAGTCATGTTAACTTTTCACTGCTGCAAACTGCAGTTGTTTCAGGTCTTTCCATACCTCGAATCACTGAAATTTACTGCTTTTACTTTTCTTGATGGAAATGTTTTGATATTTGTGGGTTATAACTCCATTCATGAATGGAAAGGCCATTACAAAATTATCTGCTCAATAAAATAATTGTTCTAATTATAATTGGGGGGTGTGTAGGGGTGGTTTTTGCCTTTTTTTTTTTTCATAGAGCTCCCATATAGCAGCCATTGCTTGTGACCACAAAGAAAACAGACATTACAGAGAAAACTATGATTGCTTTTCAATTCTGTTTTCATCTGAAGCCTCTTTGCTCTTGGTGAATTGTCACATAATAGATCTGGTGGCTTCATGAGTACATTAAATGAGTTGTAATGACTGCTTCAATAGTAAGTGCTGACACAGGAGGCAGAATGTGTTTTAGGAATGAGATCTTGAGAAACTAGTATCTGTCTACAGTTGCAAGGTATTGATGAATGACCCAGAGATCCTTAATGTGAAGCCTGCCCTCTTCTGCAATCTTTTTTTAATGCTGTACCCTTAGGAAGTGTTAGAGGTAGTCACAAAGTACGGACATGCAAGGATATTCTTACCAAAGCTGAATAAGGTATCTGAATGACAACACTTTTCCCAATTATCTGTTAGGTTCTATGAGACGATAACTTAATAAAATACACAGGACATAATCCATCTCCTGTTAATTGACTTGGAATGTTTTTTCTTGCTTTTTAATGGGAATCAGATTAAATGTCTATGCAGTAAGTGTTAATTCTAATTTTTTTAAAAAATTAAATATATGTAAGAGAGAAAAAGAAAATCTTTAGAACTTTGTAGGGCGTTCTTAGGAGTACTGTGGAAAGAGATATTTGCAGATACGTTCAGTTGTCTTTTATATGGTCAGCTATTTTAAGCTTGATTGTAGCACAGCCTTTTGACCTCAGTATTGGATCTTGGTACACAGTGATAACCTGATATGGTTTTGTAAATTCTATGCTACAATAGGTTAAAATATTTGTTTGTTCCATCAAGTTTTAAGAGCTACTATTCATCCTTTCAATCAAAAACTTTCCTTCATCTGTCTCCTCCTCATTTCACAGCAACATCACAATTTTGCTTGATAGTTTTGATATGTTGTGTTGCTGACATAATCTTTGGAGGAAAAAGCAAACAGTTATTGCCTATACCTTTAATGAGAAACTTCTTGTATAGCATCAAGACTAATTTGGACGAACACTGCAGGTATCCACAGAGCACAGGCAATATCTTTTACAAAGAACTACCATAAAAAAGTCTTCGGGGAAGATACAATCTGCCTTGTACAGAAATAAAGCCAATTCTATTTCCCACTCTCCCTTAAATGTAAGCCGCTTAGTGGGGTATCTCAAAAAAAGGATAAAATCTAGAGATTAAAAAGTCATATGACACATAAATCAAAAGAACAGAAGGGGTTGAGAATGAGTTTGTAAAGAAGTAATTTTTAGCATTCACTATAATTTGTCTGCTACAGTACTTATCCATTATCTGCTTTTTTTAGTTATCACCATTTTTCTGGAACATGATGGATAATTGTACTTAGGAATTTGAAAGTAAAATGTGGCATTTGCATAAAGAATTCATTTTTAACTCAATTTCACCTTTATGCTTTTTATCCTCCTCTTGTTAGAAAATGGCACCTGAAAAGCAAAGTTAGTTTCCATAAGGGCATATATTATATTGCTATAAATCATGGAACCTTTTGACTTTTGAAAGATAACTTCCCACTCTTTACAAGATTCCTGTCCTCTGTGTCACTATAACAGCAACCTCAATTTGATTCTATAATGTAACTGACTAGAGAAGCTGGCACAGTATCTTGGAGGATTCAAGATAAAGGTAAAAAATATCACTTGAAGAATATGTTCAGTATTTCTAAAGACAGTGAGAGAAGAAAGCAGAAAACGTGTACAAAACTTCAGCCTTTCAATACTACAAACAGCTGAAATATGCACATCACACATTTAATCAACAATAGAGGCCCTTTTGGTGAAAGCAATTTATCATCAGATAGACATGGATTATGATAGATGATGGGACACAGGAGAGCCTGTTTCTCTGCATGAGTCTGAAGAGGTATCTGCTCATGTGAAACATTAAGGTTGCTATACCTGGGAGAGCTAATAAGGGATTTAGTAGGGCATATCCACTCTTGGATTATGCTTCCCTTTCAAACATTTACATAAACAAGCACTCACAAATGTGAGCCTGCTAAATGCTCTTGCCTCTACTCTTCCAACAAAAGTAGACAGTTTTCTGGGCTAGTCCAGTTTTCTCCCAGGCACCATTCTACTTTCCATTGTGCACCTTCCTGTGCATCACTGTAGCATGTGCAGTTTCTTCGGAGTCAGTAAGAATTATTCAGTTTTGATTTAACCTTTGAAAAGTAGTCCTTCCATGAAAATACCATAGCAACTCTGTATCAAATAAAAATAAAATTTAGATTTCCATGTAAATAGTTGCCTTTCCATATCTCTCAGTTGATTTCCTTTTACGTTGTTAGAATAGTTTCTTTAAAATACATCACTAACATCCCTTTCCTATGGTGCTTTTATTAATAATATATTTTTGTTATGCTCGATCTTGCCTTTTGAATGTTGTCTTTTTTTTTCCTGACACATATTTGTTTTTTCCACCTGTGGTCTTTCCTTCTATTTTAGGACTGTAGAGAGATCCTCAGCAGAATTAAGTTGGAATAGCTCTGCTGATCTTAGAAAAAGTAGGGCAGTTTACACACATACACAGAAAAAAAGCAAAACTTCATCTCCTTTTGCACCTGGACACAAAAATGAGGTTAACACGTAACAAATCATGTCTCAAATGTAAAAAACCCCTCCAAAACCACAGAGAGAAACTGCTATAAGCCTTACCTCAACAGTGAGAAATTTAACTAAAAAGGCATTTAGGCTAAATTTGCCATGTTTCAAGTAACTTTCTCTAAATTCACTGTTTTCTTGTTTGTATATTCCTCCTACTATCTATCTCATTTCAGGATTATGCCTTCAGCTTTTCCTCTCATTCATGTTTTCATAGCTTTCAGCTTTTTTTGTTGACCATTGCTGCAGTTCTTCAGGTCTTGTTCTTCGCATTAATTTAAAGACGCATGGTGGGATTCATCTTGCCTAGTCTGGTTGCCCCAAGCTGCGATGGGTAAGTCTTAGTTGGTCTCTCAGACTCTCTTTATCAACATTTCAAAAAATAACTAGCTACACAGGATTACATTAATTTTATTTTAAGAAAGGACAAGTCATTCCCATTATCTAATTCTCACCACAAATTATCAAGGAAATCAAGACACACTAACTTATACTCAGAGATCCAGCTTTGAGATGCTTCAGTGTCATAGATTTCACCTCTAATTTCCATGTTTTTTTCATTGCTTATTTTTTATACAGCACTTTAAAATTTGTCTTGCAGGTAACTGAGAGGTGAGGTATCAGTGTTACAAACACTGTTCTGCCTGTGGCTAGAAGTTCCTTAGAAAGGTGTATGTAAACTAAATCAGACTGCAACCTGTCCTCCATTTTTTTGGTAGTTTTTTCCATGAAAGTTTCCTTTTCTTGTCCCTAACTTCATGTTCTTTACTCTTGACTCCAGAATTTGTATTGTCCCAGAAGAGCACAGCTGACAATTTTCAAATCAAAACTCAGT
>VYZV01009070.1:0-16424 GCA_013401275.1 Pandion haliaetus
AGTACAGCTTATACTACCTTTGCCTTTCTTGTAGCTATCACCAGTACTTCAACAGGAATCCACATATAAAGATAGTCGCACTGGTAGAATCAAGGACTAAAACTGCACAACATTTTCAGTAGTTCTGGGTAACCATCACATTACCATCAAGTGCATCAGCTTAGAGCTTCTTCTAGGAGACAAAAAACTGCACAGCTTCCAACCACCTTCAACTTGTGTTTTAAACTCCGATTCATCTGATGACTACAAACAATGAAAGACAAACCTTCCTTCCCTCTGCAAATATCGAAACACAACTCATTTGAGACTGGAACATCTATAAGGCAAGCTGACAAGTTCTATTAGAGTAAAATCAAGCATAAAGTCTGTGTGGTAATGCATTTATTTTCAGACTAGACCGATACAGGCAAACAAAAACAAATAAAAGGTTATTCCTGGAGGAAAGAGGTCTGATTACCTTTGCCAACAAAGAACTAGTAGAGGGGAAATGGAATAATTTCAAAGAAGTGAAGAGCAAAAAGGAAAACTTCCTGACCATCTCCCTACACAACAACTTGGAAATGAATTGTTTTTAGAGTAAGAAAAATGTTCAAATGTACGTAACAGTTGCAAGGCCTTAAAATAATGTTATCTCAAACAGCCTTAAATATGAAACAAGGTAACATTACATAGATTTGACAATAGTTCACAAACACTGCTCTTTTTACCTTCAAAGTAGTTAATATCTATTATAACTTAGTAGAGAAAACTGCCATACAAAATGCTGTATTTTAAAATTTTTTAAATGGTCCAAAAATTTAGTGAAGAGTATTCTAAAATAACAGGTTAACACATTCTGAATGGTATAGATATTTATATCAATAAATTATTTCAGGCAGCCACTTTTTTTTAAATTAAATATTTCTCAATAGTTCTCAGTAACAACAAATTATGTGTATATTACACAAACATTTCCCCTCTAATTCCCCCCTTCCCTCTGATAACTTCTTCATCTTACTTGGTGTGCACAGAGTCTGGACACTAAAAAATAAAGTTCCATTTTATACTGGTATTAAAATAATTTGATATAATATCTGTCAAGCATATGCATCTAAGAGCTTCTTTAATACCTGTTTTTCTACTAAGTACTATGGCAACTTTATTTATTCATTTTTAGAATTCAGGCATTAAAATATGTACGTAATACAATATCAATGATGTATACCAAAAAAGGAATTGGACTTCACAGTTAAAATCTTTGATCTACTATTTTTATACATACACAGAAAGGTAGAAGACAAAAAACCCTAAGAACCTGGAACATCACATCTTAATCTCATAATGACATTTTTTGCCATAAAATATTACTCTGAGTTTAATAACAGCCTCATTTTGAAAGCTTTCTGAATCAGAGTCTTTACATATTTTCCAGTGGCCTTTACATCAGACATCAAAAAAATAGTCATGAAATTTAAAAAACCCTAACATGCACAACATACTCAACAGCTAATCCAGTACTAAATCACAGAGATAATTATTTGATTCTTCCACACACTGAGCACAGAACAATCTTAATGCCCCCAGGAACTAAGAGTTTAAAACATTTCTGGAGGGTATCAGAAATTTATGTAGCTGTGCCTTAAAATTCTAACCGAGACCAAGTACCAAAGCATTCAGATTGCTTTTTTTTAATATACAAATATAGATGTGTATGTATGTTTATGTCTACTGTGTGAATACAGTATACCTATATTTACATAGAATTATATGGAATACTTTAATAAAATGGATTAGAATTAAATACAACCTACAAATTCTGCAGGTCCTTAGTCATATGATTTCATTAAGAGCTGTGTGTTGCATAATCAGGTACAACTTTACTGCACATGTTCTGGCACTACTTACAGATTTTCACCAGTTAGAAAGACTGTTTGCAATATGAACATGTCCTTTACTTAACTGGTGAATCTCATTTTTAGTATTTAGTTTCCCAAGCACTTGATTTGGGGGGTGGGGAATAAAAAAAAACCCCACATTACCACTATTAAATAGTGCTTAATATTGGGAACATGCTTGATTCAAAGTAATCTCACATACTCTACTCCTTAACATAATATAAATAGAAAAAAGTTCCTTCTGGAGATTAAGATCCTGAAGCCTTAGTTGATGCTGGTAAATCAACTAAAGCTATAGTTTCAGAGTGGAGTCCATTTACCTGAAGAAAACAATGGCTTTCTCATTAACAAGTAGGAATATACTAATTTCCTTACTAACCGAATGTAGTTTACTATGTATATTATATAATAGTGATTTAGTAGTTACTTGTGTGGCTGCATTCTACACCACCAACAGGCTTAGCCTCAAAGCTAAGCCTAGAAGGAAAATTACCTGCTTTCTTAAAAAAACACCTAATGTTGAACACTTTAAAGCAAACTACCTCTAAAAAAAATTACTTCACATATTTGGTCACCTACCTTTTTAAGCTAAGCACAAGAGAAAAATAAGCTTCTTTGAACAGAACGTTAGGCTACACGTAGTATTTACAGAAGCTAGGAATAAGCTTTTATTGAAAATCTTACACTTCTATAAATTGCTACTGTGCAAATGTTGTGAGGAAAACTGCTCACACTGCTATAGCTTCACATTTTCCATGGTTACTCATTATACAGAGGTACTTCTAAACCAGCATTATTTTCACACTGAGTTGCTTGTACTAATTTAACTTGATCAGGAGAGTTAAGGTTCTATATTGCATGCATGAATAATCAAAGCCAAAGGCAATTTCTCAAACCTTGTTTGAAAAATAAATTTTCTTTCATCTTCCACTACTGCACAAATGCAACACTCCATTTGCATTTAGGATAAAATTTAGCTTAAAAACAAAGATTAAATGCTTACAGTAAAGCTAGAAAGGTATTGTAGGTCTTCAGCCCACTTAACGCAGCATAAAGATCACAGTAGGATCTGAAAACATAAAGGTGCATTTAACAGCTTTATTAACAGATGAAGTCAACATGCCCTCAGTCTCTTGATCCAAAATATTTTGCTGTACTAAATACTCTCAAAACATTTTATCCTAAAAAGTGCTGCGTAAAGTTTCTCTTGATTTTAGGTATCTCCTGTTTATGCTTTTTTCTTTCAACTCAACAGTTACTTGAGTGTATACACAGGAATAAACATTAATTTTCAGATTGTTTGGATATAAACTTCAAAACACTCACTCGCTTCATATATTGGAAGGAACTAGTAAATCAGTTTTAGGAATTTATCACAAGTCTCATCCCATGCGTAGTCAAGAACTCTTCCCTGTTTGCTCTGCCTGCTCTCTATGCCCACATCTATGGTTTATAAACAACTGCAAAATAGCTAGATAGTCACCCTGTCTTTCCAAGGAATGATTTCTCTTCCCTCCACCAGAGTTTTCGCCACTTTTAATCCTTTCATCTAATTTCACTCAACCTGCAATTGCTATGAGGAAAAAGGTGTTTCCTCTTTGACTACACATTAAGTGTTTTGACATAATCCAATTTTAGTAATACCTTTATTTCCGATACACACGTGAGGGAAAGAAGTGCAAAATTTCACATTTTCTCATCCTTCTATGGGTTTTTAACACTGTAAAATCTTGGGGTGGGTCACAGCAGTTAAAACATGTGGGAAATAAAGTGTAGCTAATTCTAGCTGCCAAGACAGGCCATTTCAACAGGATGGTATGGATTGGAAGAAAGCATTCTTATGTAACTTTTTCCTCACTGGCTACCAACTCCTTAAATAACCTTGAAGGAGATGGGAAAGGAAGAGATTGGGAGGAGAGAGAGGGGTACTGTTTTGAAGTTTGGGTGTTTCCCCCCCAATACTTGTACAATATTATTGCTTCTATGTTTATGTACTACGCATTATTAACTCATTAGAAGAAAAAACAGAATAATAAATTGCTTCAGTTTAAACACTGGGCCAGATCTCCAGCTGACATAAACCAGCCAAGTTTCATCTATTTCCAAGTCTCATACAGCTCATGCTCAGTGATCTCCTTTAAAGGTCACTATGGTCAACACAGGGTTTTTTTGCTGGGTTATGTTTAAGTCCTCATATGACGATACAGTATATTTTATGATTAAATTAGGATAGACTTCAAATTCTCCGAAGTGCTTACACAAAGAAAAGCTAAATCTGCAAAGTTTTAAGCTATGCTGGATGACAGGAATTCATTTAGCTATTTTGTAACTTAGAAGTACGTATAAACAAACAGCAATTTCTGCACTCCCCCCGACCCGTCTTTGGATTTTGCACGGAAGATAGCATAAAAACATAGCTCAAGTGAGATGTTATGAGAACACCCCTACTCTTTGCTGCGAGGCAGGTTCGAAGAAGAAATTTTCCCAAAACCCAATCTGGACTACTCTTCCAGATATATTTAATGGGCACTCTCTGATGACCCAAGGGGGCTAGCAGAGCCACCCACATGTCCACCTCTGGCCCAGACTTCTGAACCAGATAATCAGTCATCGTAAATCCATTTGCAAACAACATGCTTCTTCCCCGAATTTATTACTGATGACAACAAAAATTATTACATCACAGAATGTTCTTGATGCTTCAAGCGGGGAAGGAAATTAAGTGAATTCAGTCCAGATTCTGCAAAGTCATTTTCAATCATCTTTCAACTACTTTTTTTAAATCCTCCTGCTACTCGTTCCAAAAGACCACTTTCCACAAGTTATTCCAGATAGTCTTCAGATATTAGCAACCCCTTTAGTTAATTTCCATTATTTCTGAGCTTTAACTTTCATTTTAAGATCCAAAGAGAAAAGTACTTAAGATACATATACTTAGCTCACACTAATATTGTTAGTATCAGTTTGAATGCACAGATAATTTGCCATTTGTGCTGTTACAGCACTTCCACCACAGAAGTTTCTGAGGTCAACAGTTCTACTGGTAATACTTCTGTTGGACCTACTGAACACTCTATGTACTGGTATCTAACAGAGAGAGAAAGAATTATAGAAACAGAATTTAAATACACCACCACCACCCCGAAATTCCTATTAAATCAACATTCCCCAAACTACTGTGCCTAGTATTGCTATCCCAATTTGTCTCTACTGTTACTGCCTCCTCCTCCTCTTTCTCCAAAACTTTTCCATAAAACCCTCCAGAGGGCACATGTCCTTAGGGGGGCTTTGGAGGTATATTCTAACAACCCAAACCGAGAAACACTGCTACAGCTACCCACATCTCTCTCAACAGCTAGGGATCAATACCTACTCCTGCACTAGTTCATGACACGAGAGCAACACAGAAGCATAGGTTCCCAGCCAGGTTCAGCAACTCCAGCACCATACAGCTCCAAGGCTGTACACATCCTGTGAGTACACAGCCACAAGCAGTATCAGATGGTTGGTGCCCAGAGCGCAGGAATTAAGGACTACACACTTCAAGGATATCAGTACTTGGGGCATGTGCCTCAGCATTCCCTGCCCTTTCTTCCCCACCCTGGTTGGTTTCCAAGCCACCTTCCCTTCTTGCCAGTAAGGCATGCCTCTAGTTTGTAAACACAAGCAGCTTGCCCGCTTTAGCGACAGTAATCCCCTTTCATAAGGGCTGTCAAGTCAGCGTAACACCACACACACTCTCTACAAAGCCAGGAGATACGTTCTTAAAACATTCTATCCTTCCTTTGCCTTTTTATCTTAGAGATAATTTATAAATTTGGGAAATAAATGTAAGTAAGGTGTAACAGCATGTGCAAGAAACAAAGGAAATGCATTCTGATGAATTGTGTTTTTCCCTAGTTTTACTTAGCATGGTAATAAATTCCTTTAAATTACTTTAAAATGGAAAGAAAAAAAAAGTCTGCAGCTGTATCTAAAAGCTCATCCTCCCATTCCTTCAGAAAAAATTTCTATAAAGAGACTGACACCCAACAATGCTATTACTGTGCCTCAAGAGTCACAGAAGAGCAGGTCCTAAGGAAAAAATAAAATAATTAGAAGCTTGCATATTGCTATATCCTGAAAGTAAGGGCTTCAAGACAAGATATAAACTGTCCGTGATCAAGAATGAGGCTACAGACTTGTTTCAATCAATTTAGATGTGCTGTGTCCTCAGAAAGGATGGTCTCACTCTCCTGACATACCCTTTCTTTCTACAAGCACAAGAGCTCATGCAGCTGAATCAGCTCACTGCTCCAGCTCGAGGAACAATGAGCAAGAAGTCCTACGTGCCTCCGTGCACCTCTTAACTTTCAAAGCCTCCAAATCTAGCATGCACATGCTACATTTCTTTTTTCTTTAGGTGTGTTTGCATTTGACAATACTAGCTTTTGTTTTGTCTGAAATGACTCACATTACCAAGTTTTCAACCACAAGTTTTCATCAGCAATACTGCTATTTACTTTTAGATCTTTTGTAAAAAAAGACTCCCATCTCAAAACCTGTTAGCCATTCTGTTTGCACGTTGCAAAAAGCACCACCTTTTTAAAGTACACCACAGTCCTAAATCAAAGATAGTATTCTGCAAATACAAAATTACTACCAAAAGTATGCAGAGAACAAAACTGGTTTCAACCACAGGATTTCCTGTGGTTGTATCATTGCTCTTCAGTCACAATCAATTACATGTGACTTCCTATGACAAAGCAGGAGGAAACCAAGCGGAACTTACTCATCTGTCAACCAGTGTTACATGAAAAAAGTACAGCAAGTCTCAGTGATATCATAGACCACAAATAATCCACGAGTTTCAATATAGAATGCTTAGATTTAGTGAAAGCAGAAAACCAAAGAGATTAGAAGAACAATTGCAGATGAGCAACAACTATACATTAATACAGCAGCTGTACTTTATTTCTACCATAAATAACTTTTGCAGGCTACGAGGTGTAACATCAGGCATCTTTCAGTTTAGGTGATTTGATGAATATACTTACAATAAACAGAAATTACATAATCTGTGCACTTGTAACCTGAAGATCTGATTTGATCTATACAAATAGTAAAATAATACTAGCTGGTATCCAATTAGCAGCATACATAAATTAGCTGTAAAAACATGCACTTTGTGGGTTCACTGAATAATGATGAAATCCAAGATTTCAAAACAAAGAAAAATCAAGACAGATACACTGGAGATGTCTTTGCCCTGTTCTCAATTACTACATAAGGTATAATGCAAATACATGAGGTAGGAAGGAGAAGAGGAGGAAATGAAGGGTATGGAAAGGTTTTCCAGTAAGCATGTGTATTAGTAGACAACCTGCACAGGTCTGTAAATAGGTATTTGAAAAGACCAAAAGTTGAAGACACTTTAAGTAGCCACAAATATCTTAAACACAGCATAAGAGTGGCATTTACACACTGGGATACAACAATTGTTGCATTACTTAAACCTAATTTTAACAAAAATCAATAAAGAAGCATCTAGTAGAAATGTCCTTGGATTGGCTCCTTCCATGTTCTCCATAAAACACACTCAACTAGTCACTCAGATAAACATCAGCCCCATAACCGTTGTAACAATATTCCTACTACTAGATTCATAGTACTTACTGCCTTTCAGAAACAAGTACCTTGAAATAAACAGCAAACAAGTTATACAAATGTCAAGCTATTTTGCTTACAGTAAGTGAAGAGTTAAAAAAAAAAAAAAAAAAAAAAGAGTTACGCATCTGCAAACCTGGGTGTATAATCAGCCTATACAGTCCCATTCAATTTCACAGCTTACTACCTGGAATAGACAGTTAAAACCCATACCAGATGCATTTTGTACAAGACAACACTTCAAACTGTATTTAAAAATCCCCTCTCAATTTCAACATGACATATGTGGTGTCTGTGTATTGTCTTTTTTTCTTAGTACAGAGACTATCTTTAGATTTATTCACTTTTTGCTGTATTAGTTATCACACACAGAAAACCTACTAGTACAAATACATGTGGCTTTTCAAATGACACATACTGACTACAGAAAAATGGCTAAGTGAAGACAACATGTAAACATGATTTCTGGACAGGGATTTATTTAAATTAACTATGTAATGATAATACTTAAGCATAACCTGTAGAATCACTTTAACATAACATGTAGCATCATCCTTAAAAACCATTCTTTTGAAAGAACATGAAACTTCTAAAGCAAGATATTTTGTCTAAACCAAGACTAGATGACATTGATCTGGTATGATGTTACAGGGCACTGATCCACAAAAATTCATTAACAGGCTCCGAAAGAAGCCCTTACCCAGTTTTCCTTTGGCAAAAACCTTGATGGATACAATAAGGAACTTCATAAAACAAAAGGCAGAAACTAATGAAAATCCCTCATTGGTAAGGGAATGTGCTAGAAGATCTAATCCTAATAGGGTTTTGCCATTCCTAATTTCTATCATGCAAGGAAAATTAAAAGGCTTTATCAGGGATGAGCAAAATCACCAGAATAACCAAGAAGCAGCAAGAACTAAATATATAAAGTACCTACTGGCAAAGATTCTTTTATATATAGTTTAAGTAAAGAATGCATGCAAGACTTCGTGTCCTCTTCTGGAATATATTTTAACTAACCTGCCAAACTCAAGCCCCTGAGAGGAACCCATATACTTATCCAACCTATTAAGTTCTCTTATCAACTCAGGATTCTGCAGGATGTCATCTAGCTACCATGAAAAATCAGGTTTGTAAATTGAATTCTGCCAACTGGAATAGACACAGTCCTATCCGAAGTGAAATCTGTATGTAGAGAAAGACATGCCAGTGCCTTGGAACAACTTCCCTTTCTGCCCCCCTCCAAAATGTGTTCTTCCTGAATTCTCTACTATAGTTGTTTTCCTATTTATCTCAAACATCAAATTTATTGTTTGCCTTGTTCATTTGGATCATCAAAAAGAGAAAACATCTGAAAATGACTTATTTTTAATATACTTTCTGGATAATATCTAATAGCTTAGTTATAATTACAATTGCACAGCTTATCTTAGCCCAAACTCAAAAAGCAGTATAAGCTTTGACCCAGATTCAGGAAAGCATGTGGTTAAGTACATCCTTACACTCAGGAAAGCACTTCATGATGTGAATACAGGCAGCCACTGATTAAGGCTCATTTACACCTTTCTTGAACAGAGTTCTTTTCATTTATAGCTCAGGACCTTTTCTTCCTCTTCTCACTGACCACAAATCTAACCAATCCAGAAGAAAATGATCTCTTCATTTTTTATGTTAACAGGATACAACAATATCTAAAGATGGCTTAGTGCCAGAAACTACATTTGACAGCTGTTTCAGACCACAGCATAGCTAGCACATTTTCAATGCCTAGTGTTGACAGCAATTACTTAAAAACAACTGTACTAGAAGAAATTGTTCTGCAGGCTATTCCTCAGCAGGGTTTTCATGAACACAGTAGTTGTCAGAGCAAGTGCTAATTTGTATTTCGAAACAATTATTCCAGTAAATACAGCAAATTCTTTTTTTATAATACATAAATAAGTATTCTGAAATTGTGAATTAAGACCAATGGTGGAAAGGTAATTCCAGCTTTCTGAGCATATAAATTTCACATCCATGCTAAAGTGAAGATTGATCACTAACTAGCATATGAAACTACATGCTTTTCACACCTATTTTTAGCATTTCCTCATTTAAAATAAATAAATTTTAAAAGTCTTACTGAGCAGGAAGAGGGTTTTGTGGTGGTTGTTGCTTTATATTCTATGTACTTTACTCCCAATCAAAAAAGACTGACTTCTACCGCAGCCACTGCGAGCTAATTTTTGCCTAATCTCTGGGCAAACCAGTAACAGAGTTTACAGGCCAAAAATTGTCCCTAAAGGGATTTAAATACAACACACATACTTCACAGAAAAACAGGAAATGGTCTAGTAGTTACTTAACACCTATCAAGAGATATTCTTTGGTCTCAAATTGATCAAATGAAGCGCTCCCTTATAGGTCTGAAAAATAGAAAGCTAATGAAAAATCCACACAGAGTGCTAAATTTTAAAAGTTACTTCCATACCATTAATACCCAGATGTAAATAGCTTTTCTCATCTATTAACGGAGTCAGGAAAATAGTCTGAGAAAGACGGAAATGGTCTCAAAATTAGTATGGATGTTTAACATTTTATCTGCTGTTGCTGTCTACCAGCAGGATATTATGTAAAGGGACATACCAGAGAATGAAAATGGCTCTGTATTTAATGACTGCTCAGATTTACAATAATCAGGTGCTGCTTGGGCTAGACAAAAACAGTCTCTCAAGACTACCAGTTATACTGCTTGACACATGACCAATGTGTAGGAAACTAGCCCTACAAAGACCGACTCTGCCATCAGCAGGAATCAGACAGGTGCATTTGAGAGTGTAACTGGATATGACAAGCTGATTCAAGCGTCGGTAGCTGGCAAAGTCTCGTTTCCAGGACTGCTCTGTGGCTGCAGAAATGGAGACGACAGCAGCAGCAGCTCCAGCCTGCCCTGTGTTTGAACACGTAGGTGGATGATGGACAGCGTTTGGTGACTACCACCACTGGTTAAATTGCACCTGAAGAACGGCTATTTACCTTCTCTGAGAAAAGGACAGCAAAATGGATGGAAGCGCAAAATAGCCCAGACGCAACATGAAAATAACTTTGTACCATACGGATTTCAGTTCAGTGTGGTAAAGCGAAGCCTCTTCATAGTCCTAAAAGTTAACTTTCAACCCTCACTTCACAAGGTTGAAAGGAACAATGATAAACTTTAATCTTAATAAATAATGACCTAAAACCTGAAGATTCAAAGTTGATTCCACAATAGGCAAGTAATTTTCAACTAGAATTGGAAAGCATCACAAGGTGGATTAAAAAAACCCCACCAAACTTTCATTTGTTTGAATTAAGATAAATTTTTGTTACAATTCTGCAGTTTTGTTGCACTGTGGGATAGAAAACAAGGCCGTGCAGCAATGCAGGTAATTTAACATCATCTAATTTCAGTGCTAGTCATCTTGACCTATACTCTTCTACTTGCCTAATGACAAATTTATGAAGGGATCATTAATCCAATGTAACAAAACCACCTTTAACCCCGATTCTCAGCTACTTCTTACCATTTTCACCTATTAAGGAGCTTTGGGTGTCCAAGGGGAGGCGTAGGGAGGAGGGTTCTGCGGGGCAGCCTCTGTGAGGAGAGGCCAGGGCCAGTCCCACATCTGCCCCCCCCCCAGGGCCCTGCCCAGCCCCTCAGACAAGATGGAGGCATGTGGGGGGAAGTGTGCTTAAGGGAGGGCAAAACACCACAAAGACAGAGGAGTGAGGAAAAAAAGTGAGCAAAACGGCCCTGCTAGCACCAAGGTCAGAAAAGGAGGAGGTGCTGCAGGCATCAGAGCAGGGATTGCTCTGCAGACCCCAGAGAGGAGACCACAGTGGGCCCTTTCCAATATATACAGTAAATACAGGAAAGCTGCAAAAAAGGCTTTCCCATACTGCAATGTAAAATATGCATGTATCACAACATGCAAACACTATTCCTAAAATCTGAAAGAAAGCCCAGCCATCTGATGTCTTTATTGGCCACATACTACTGTTAGCTTTGATTTAGCAAAAAAGGCCAGTGGGAAAGCACTTCAGTTACCTATACATTAGGCTCTTCAAATATAACACCACAACCATTTTCACTCTTTGGTAACAGCCACTCATTCAATATTATCTACCGATGCTGTGGGCCAGGCTTCTAAAACCAAAGACGTCCATTAAGGTACTTAAAATGAACTGAAGTAAACAAAACCTCAAACTTTTAATTGCTTCCTATCTGGACCCCCACAATCAAATCCCACTTGGCTGCAATCCGTTTATTGAAAGCTGTGCCTCCAGCATCCCATTCGCAACACAAGAATAACTTCAGAAACAAAATTCAGCATGGTCGTGCCTTCCTGAAAATAAAACTGCTCAGAAACATGGAGCATTTTGGAGTTATGTTTCACCACTAAGGAACGGCTTTTCTGCATTAAAAATAATATATATTTTTAATCACTGCAACATCCTCCTCCAACTTTTTACCCACAATTCAATTTTCCAAAACTAAAATATATTCATAAATTATGCAGATTAATTCACAAAAATTCTTTACGAATTTGGTTGTAAGCCTTCAGAAATAATAAAACAAGAAAACATAAGAAAACCCAGCTGATAGTCTAACATACACCAAAATATGTACACATTCACACAGCTCTAATTATCTTTATATATTGCAGACCTGTGCATAAGAATGTATTTATTGTTTTACATCAAATTTTTTTTAAATGTGTATCTGTATTTTAGAAGTCTGAAAATCCTATTTTGCCTAAACAGACAGCAGATCAGCAGCAGTAATTAAACTCTTATTATTTAATAACACTTATTTTTCACATTTAAACACTTTTCATTTTTATATTGGACCATGCTTTGTTCTCACACAAGTATCCATTTATCTGTAAATGCCCAAAAGATTTCCAAATAAAAAGTATTAGAAAATCAGTATGTACAACTCTTTCTTTACAAAGTGGCTACACATAACAGAAAAGCCATTTGCCTTTTGTTAGAACAACTAGAAAACAGAAATTTATCTCAAAAACAATTTAAAAACATTTTTTAATTAACAAGCTTTGCATGATACTGCAGTCGTATCTGAGCACACAGAGTGACTTTTGTAAATATGAATCGTGCAATGACACAGTGTTTGCCTAAACTCAGAAGTTTTGTACAAGTCTATTAAAGTAACTGTCTTCTGCATGTAGACATGGGAGCTGGAATAAATTGCATCAAAAAAACCACACACCACCTCTTCTGTATCCCACACCAATTGACATGTTTCCATTATTTTACAAACACTTTGTTTCTTTAGAGTTTGAAATAGTCAAATTTCATAGGTGCTCCTTAAAACAACATTTTGCTTATAAAATATCAACACCAACATGATTACTGTATCACTCTGTTACATTGCATGAGATCAACAGGGAAGACAGGACAAGTTGCAGCATTTCTTCTTTGGTGCTTACTTCAGGAGCAGTCACAAAGTGGATGAATACCTCAGGTAGCTCTTTGGTAACAACAAGATACAACTGTGAGGATTTTGCTTTTGTTCTTAAGAACAGAAATGTTTAACTTAAAGGATTATTTTCAGTACAAGCTTTACTGTTTCCCCACAAAAAAAAAAATCAATTAAGAAGTTGACAATAGTTAAAAACATTGCCTAGACCTGAACACATCAACAGATGATACAGACCATCTTCTAAAAGAAATGCCAAGACATTTGAACCATTTCAGACTTCTTTTGGATTTCATAACTGTGCCACTTGTCACATTTTCACCTGAAATGGGCTTGTAGCCAGAAAAACAAAACAAAACCAAAATATAAATAGTTTAAAAACCTTCATTCAAGTTGGTACGCACGGGTGTATTTGTAGATCAGATCCTTCTCACAGAACTAAGCAGGCAGCAACACTGCACAACGCTTCATATAACCCTCTGATTAAAAGGCGAGTATTGTGCAGGTAACAGCTCCGGACAGCTCTGAAGTGCAATATGATGGCTTAGCCCTTCCATATGCATAAAGTTTAGTTCCCCACAAATACAGGGTACACAGGCCATGATCTGGCCTCTCCCAGTGTTCTCTCTGAACATTGCTCACTGGAAACTCTAACACATTGACTCCAATTAGTTCTAAGGACCCTTTGTTCCCCTGAGACTATCAATGGAGAAGGGTATGACAGAGATCCAGATTAAATTCTTAGTCTACGGCTTTCAATACTAAACATTATATTTTACATAAAATTCTCCAAAGCACATCACATACTACACCTAAGGAAGTCTCAAGACTCCCAAGAAGCACCTATCAACAGTTGCCCACATTTGAAACTAAAGAACAGAGAAAGCAAGTATTAGGAATTTGATTAGAATCAAACATGAAGACTGATACTGCCATAAAACACTGCAGAAAATTAAATACAAGGCTGTGCCAATTCTTTTCTCTTTTAGGTAAACTTGATATAGTAAACCTATACCATGAAAATTAACTCTTTCAAAGGAGACCACTAAGAAGGTCCTGTAGAAATTTTCCCCATACTCTGCAAATCTACTGTCAGACTGAACAGAAGTATTGCTTTTCCAGGTTCCAGACTACTTCCATGGAAGTAGTCAAAAAATACAATCAGAAAAATTGTATTAGTCTGCCAATAAAATCTGTCTTGAATTTCCTAGCTAGATCTGGTAAGCAATTTGCATCATCCTGCACAAATCAGCAAGGCTCAGCAACCTTTTTGCTGCCTAAATAATTGCACCATTACCACCTGTATCTCTCCAGGTACCAGCACTACCTCTACACTGAATACAGACAGGCTGCCAGGAACTCTGTGGATTGAGTATCCAATACTGGTATTAATATACTATCTTTTAAAGTATGCTTAAAAGAAAGATTTTACCCAAAGAGATCTCCAGTCTAGTGCAAGGTGCATGGTGTGCAAGCTTCCATTCTTAGGGACTGAAAAAGATGACAGTAATGAATCTCCAGGGGCAAGGAAAACTTTAATTACGAGAGGCTGCTGATAAACTTTACTCCCATGTCACTATTTCAAGACATAACCTGCATACTGTTTGTTGCCTTTCTCCAAACAGCCTGGAAGTAGCTGTATGGATGTATGGATTAAGGATTTGGCCATTATTGAAGATACTCTCTCTCTTGCCTCCGTTGAAGGCTTGCTTTCTCTGTTCTGCACTCTATGAATCCAAGCAAGAGTACCAGGGCCAGCAGTGTACCTATCAAGACAGGGAAGAGGAGGTCAAGATGCCCACATCTCCATCAAAAGGAAGGTTTTTCCTATACCAGATACACAGCACCATGGCAGGAATACAGCTTTAAATATTCTTGTGATTAACCAAGAAGCAGCTTGCTTTGTTTTTGTTCTGTAGCCATGATATTTTAAAAGAGGAAAGTACAAAAAGAAATACTTTGAATTTTGGAAAAACAATCACTATTATGCTTCTTCCTAATCTAAGGTTTGGAAAAGTATGGTCCTACTACAAAGCCTTCCACTGGAGAACGAAAACACAGAGCTCTTTTCCCAAAAATGATGAAGTGGAAGAGATAAAGTATGTCCTTTACCTTTGGGCCTGGATGCTGTCTTCCAGCCACAAGTGACTGCAGCTGGCTTCCTTCCCTACTGGCTGAGGCACATTACTTAACAGTGAAACATCTTGCAGCTGTAGCTTCCCTGGGATCACCCCTCCCTCAAAGAGCAGTTACCTTTGGGTGTTCAAAGATACCACAGCATCAACTGCAAAGTGTTGATAAGGCAAACTGACAGGTGCACTACGCAAAAGCTAAACTATGCTCTCCTAAGGGTTGAGAGGAGTACATGACAGAAAGGCTCTAATTTAGGCAGACAGGATCCCTCTCTGGAAGCCTTTAAATACATTTACATACTCTCACTGAATCTACAGGAATTTTAAACATGCACTCTAAAATGCACTTAATTCTCTAACACACAGACTATTTTAAGCACAGTACACCCCCTCCTTAGCTATCCACAAAACATAGTGACATTGAGACTAAGCCAAATGAAACTTGTCACTGCTCCTTTTATATAGATTTTTCCTTTTTCTCATCTATCAGTAGCTCTATCACACCTCATTTTAATTCAGAAAAATTTTACTCATCTCTTCCAAAACAGAAGTTGTTTTCAAAAATGATATGAACTATGTTCAGAGAAACTGGCTGTCCCGATCAACTACAGCTGCAACAATCGAGTAGGTAAATACATGTAATTTCCACACTTGCCTTTTAATGTGCAATTTACAAAGTGAATAGTCTGTTAAAAACAAAGCCAAAAGACAATTCATTGGAATAAAACTCTGACTGGACAAAGACAGGTCAAATTAAAAAAAAAAAAAAACAAAAAAACAACAAAAAAAACCCAACCAAACAAGAATGGGCTGAGACTTCAATGCTGAAGATTAGAATTTGGGATGGTGACAAACTAGAGGGCATGGACATACGAATGTTGACAGCCTACAACTTTTCCCATGCTCAGATAAGATATATTCAGGTGGTTCCTGAAAATAGTACATCTTATTTATTCTGCAGCAAAACTTGCAAATTCTCACAAAATTTGTTAAACGCACTCTTTATGGCAGGATCCTAAATGCATTACCTTTCAAAATACCCCTCAAAGAGCCAGTGACAAAGTCACCTTTATAAAGGGAATTGGGACATAATAAATAAAGGGGGAAAAGTGGTCATCCAATATTAACCAATAACTTTAGAAATCAAGTGTTATGGGTTTGTGTGGCGCGGTTTTCCTTGGTGGCAGGGGAGGGGGGCTGCAGAGGCGGCCCCTTTAAGAAGTTGCTTGGAAGAATTTGCCGACCCAAAATGTCGGACGCGCGCGCAAAAATGTCGGACCCGCCTCTAGGCGGGGAGTGACGGTGGTAGCGCCT